>JASFDF010000008.1:0-207508 GCA_036937115.1 Nidularia sp. FH-822889
CTGGATCATATCACTCACTGTTATCTGTAAATTGGGCATTAGGAACAAAGGAGGTGCAGCACATAAGCTGAAGCTGTTGCCAATCCTGACTCTTTCCTTTGGTAGTGCTCAAATGCATTTCCCAGAGATATTCCTGGAGTCTCCAATGTCTCTCCCTGGTCACCACACATATCCTATCTGCCCAGGACTCTAGCTTATATCCTGGAAAGCATGTTTGTGGCAGTATTAACAAACTCACATCCTTGTTCCTAGCATTTTGTCTATGTCTTTCAGTTGCACTCCTTGCAACACCAATTTTTCAGCCATTCCTTCTCAAACTACTCAGACTACAAGACAGGCAGGAACAGTTTCTGGCCTGATCTCAACCCCTCATGCTATCTCTATCACACTGCCTTGTAGAGGTCATGTATCTATCAATTTAGATCCCCAGAACACTGAGACCCCTTCATTTTTTGGTCCTACAACCCCAACTTCTTGAACTAATGAGTTAGGGATGTCTCAAACTCTTGAGACTCCCAAAACTGTCTTTGCTCAGCATGAAAGTGCTTCACAACATGCTTGAGGACCTACTAGGTCTCCTACATATTCACTTTTTTATAACCTGCCATCTCACAGCAATACTCCTGCATTGCACAATCCTGGTGGTCATCCCTCTGAGCCTGGGAGCCCAGAAGCTTTGGGAACACCACCTGGTAGTCCTGGTGGAATCTCTCCTGCTAGCTCTCCTTTTGGAGGCCCAGGAGGTGGTGGTTCCTCTGGTAGTCCTGGCAGTGATGGAGGTGGTGGAGGCAGTGGAGGCAGTGGTGGCCTAGGTGGTAACCCAGGCATACCACCCCAATCTCCCCCTCCTGTTCCTGGACAATTTCAACTTGGACCAGATGTTCTGAGAGTCTTCCAAGATCTCAGGACAATTATTACTACTGTTGCTAATCAGCAGCACCAGACTGGATCAACCAAAACCAAGGTTAAGGAACCTGACTCTTTTGACAGTTCCAGTCCAGACAAATTACGACCATTCATTGTTCAATTGCACCTCAATTACAAGGATTGTCCAGCTGCCTTTTCTACCAACAAGGCAAAAGTAAACTATGCACTGTCCTACCTTAAGGGCACTGCACTTAAGCTGTTTGAAACTGCAATTCTTGAGCCATCTCCCATCAATACTTGGTGTTCAGATTATGCCAAGTTTATTACAATTTTGCAATCAAATTTCAGTCCTCCAGATCCTGTTGAAGATGCCAAAAATGAAATTGGTACTCTCAAAATGAAAGATAACCAACATGTTGCAAAATATAATGTTTTGTTCAATAATATCACCACTCATCTCCAGTGGGATGACACTGCTCTCTGTTTCCACTATTATGCTGGATTGCCTGACCAAATTAAGGATGACCTCTTGCATTATTCCAAAGCTCAGATCCTTGCTGTCTGGAGCAATGTTTAGGCAGTCAATGCTCACTACTGGGAGCACCAGGCAGAAATTGCATGTGATAAATGCAGCACTGACAAAGCTGAGAAATCAGCCAAGTCTTCCACTAATAAGGGAAAACAATCCTCTAACACTTTGTCATCAAACACCTCTAGTGGGAATAATACCAGGAACTCTGAATCATCCAGAAACTCCAGGAAATCAGCTAAGACTCCCAAGTCAGGAGGATCTAATAATAAATCCACGAGCCCTGACCTTACAAGAAAATTGGGCAAGGATGGAAAGCTGACCCAAGAAGAACATAAGTGATGTTTTGATAACAACCTCTATATGTTCTGTGGCATTGCAGGCCATGTTGCAGCAGATTGTCACAAGGCAAAGGCTGCTAAAGGTTGCACTGCCACTACCACTGCAACCTCCAGTTCTACCAGAGCCTCTGGTAATACCTCTGGTGGTACTCCTGGCTCCTCTTCAGGTGCTTTGAGTTCCAATACAGACTCAAAAAAATGAAGAGCAGTTCTCAGTACTCCACACTGGCTGAGGACTGCATAGAGCCTACTGGTGTACCTATGGAGTTTTGTCTCTATGCATCCACTCCTTTTCATCATGACAAACAATCTTTTGAAATTCCTCTGATATCCCCTATGCTTCCAAATATTACTTTTCAAGCTCTTGTAGATTCCAGCTCAACTCACTGCTTTATTGACCCTGCATTTGTCAAATTACATGCTATTCCCATATTCTCTGTAATGCCTATAAAACTTGGTTTGATTGATGGAACATCCAATTTGACCATTACTCAGGCTGCAGAATTATTGGTAACCTTTTTGACTGGGGAAAACATTAACATGACATTCTATGTTACAATTCTCAACACATCGTGCTCTGTAGTTCTTGGATACAACTGGCTCTACCACTACAATCTGTTGATTGACTGGGTATTGGGCAGTATTACTTTCTGTTCTCCTTTGCATTCACAGATGTCTTCTCTGGCTCATACAGTGTCACCAGTGTCTCTGGTTCTATCTCCAGTCCAGACCCAAACTCACTTTGAGCAACCTCTGACTCCACTCCCCACAGAACCTAGCTTGAAACCTATGGTCTCTCTCATTAACACTGCTGCATTTCTATGTGCAGTACAGCTAGAAGGAGCCAAGTGTTTTAGGCTTAATATTTCATTTTCAATCATTTCAGGATTTTCTGTCTCAGCCTCTGGGTCTCCTCTGGACCTGAGCAACCTTCCTGAGGAATACCATGACTTTGCAGATGTTTTTAGCAAAGTAAAAGCCAATACTCTTGCTCCTCACCATCCTTATGATTTAAAAATCTCCCTTGAGGAAGGCTCTTTGCCTCCCCTCAGTCCTATCTATTCCCTCTCTCAGGCAGAACTTATCTCCCTTCACAAGTTCATAGATGAAAATCTTTCTATAGGTTTCATTTGCCTGTCATGTTCCTTGCATGGTGCTCCTGTCCTTTTTGTCTGTAAAAAGGATGGCTTGCTCCAGCTATGTGTCAATTTCTGGGGACTTAACAAAATCACCAAGAAGGATCATTATCTGCTACTGCTAATATCTGACCTTCTTGATACTCCCCATAAGGCTTGTATCTATACAAAAATTGACCTATACCATGCATATCACCTCATCCATATTGCTGAAGGCAATGAATGGAAAACAGTGTTTTGCACTTGCTATGGCTCTTTTAAATGGCTAGTCATGCTATTTGGGCTTTCCAATGCTCCAGCTGCCTTTCAACACTTCATGAACGACATATTTGCAGATCTCCTGGATGTATCAGTCATCATATACCTCAACAATATTCTTATTTACTCAGACAACCTTGCTCAGCACAAGATTCATGTTCAGGAGGTGCTTTGGCATCTCCAGGTACATGGACTTTATGTCTGCACTGACAAATATGAATTCCATTCAGACTTGGTCAAATATCTAGGCTACATATTATCTCTGGAGGGCCTAACCATGGCTTCCTCCAAGGTTCAGACTATTTAGGACTGGCCAGAACCCAGGAAAGTGAAGGACATACAGTCCTTCCTAGGATTTTCCAATTCCTATTATTGTTTCATTGCTAACTATTCAGATATCATGGTACCCCTCACTCACCTGACCCAGAAGGGTACTTCATGATTATTCTCCAAGAAGTGCAGGGAAGCTTTCAATGAACTCAAGAAAGCTTTCACCACTGCTCCTATTCTCACCCATTGGGTCCCTGATGCACTGCTCATTGTCAAGACCAATGCTTCAGACTATGCTCTTGGTGCAATTATTTCTATCCTTCATGAGGATGGTGAAATTCACCCTATTGTGTTTCACTCTAGGATGTTTATCCCTCCTGAACTGAATTATGATACTCACAACAAAGAATTGCTTGCTATCTTTGAAGCATTTCAAGTTTGGCAACATTATCTCAAAGGCTCTGCTAAACCTATTGACATTGTCACAAATCACAAAAATCTTGAATACTTCACTGCTACTAAGGTCTTGACTTGTTGTCAAGCCTGGTGGTCTGAATACCTATCTCAGTTCAACCTGGTCATCCATTTCCACCCTGGACATCTTGGAACTAAACCTGACTCTTTAACTAGACAATGGGACATCTACCTTAAAGGGGGAAATAGCAACTATGCCCAGGTCAATCCTCACAACTTTTGTCCAGTATTTACTAATGAGCAATTGGCTTTGTCCCTATGAGCAACAATTTTAGCATTTCTGGTCCTCCAGGGTGCTACCATTATAGATGTCAAACTTCTTCACAATAACATTCTTTCTGCCCAATCCTCTGATTCAATTACATCTATTCATCTACCTATCCCCTCTGATCCCTGATGGTCTATAGATTCTGCTGGACTACTGTGTCTTGACAACTGCATCTATGTCCCAGATAATAATGACCTGAGACTCCATGTACTCCAGTACAAACACAATCATGTCTTGTCAGGTCATTTTAGCCAAAATAAGACTCTCTCACTCATTTGCAGAATCTATACCTGGCCTAATATCAGGACCATGGTCAAGGATTACTGTAATTCATGCATTACATGCCAGCACTCTAAGTCAAAGCATCACAGGCCATATGGACTCCTGAAGCAGCTCCCTATACTGGAGCAGCCTTGGAATTCTATCTCAATGGATTTCATTGAGAAATTACCAGAGTCCTCTGGTTACAATTCCATTCTCATAGTTGTTGACTGCTTCACCAAGCAAGGCATATTCATCCCTACCAACATCACCATTACCTCTGCTCAGCTTGCTCTAGTCTTTGTTATGCATGTCTTTTCTAAGCATGGAGTCCCAAAACATGTTAGATCTGACCAGAGCTCTGAGTTTGTCTCCCATTTCTTCTGCTCTCTTGGGAAGGCTCTAGATATGGACTTACATTTCACATCTGGTTACAACCCAGAAGGCAATGGTCAGACTGAATGCATTAACCAAACCCTGGAACAATATATTAGGACTTATTGCAATTATCAACAAGACAACTGGGCTGAACTTCTTCCTCTCACCAAATTTGCATATAACAATTCCTCTAGCACAACTACAGGCATCTCACCCTTTTTTGCCAACAAAGGATATCATCCTTCTATCCCAAATGTGACTTAGTTAGTGCATGTGCTCACAAATTCATGGTTGATTTAGATGAGTTCCACCAGGAGCTCCAGAAAATGATCTCCACTGCTCAGAAAAATATCAAGGCCTTGCTGATGCTCATTGAACTAAACCTCCTGACTTCAAGGTTGGAGACAAAGTCTTCCTTAAGGCTGAATTTATTCATACTATGTGACTGACCAAGAAGTTCTCAGAAAAATGCCTTGGACCATTTGAAATTATCACATAAGCCAGAAGCTACTCCTGGACACTCTGGTTACCTGAGTCAATGTGAGCCATACACCCAGTATTTCATGTATCCCAACTCAAGCCTGTTATCCCTAACACTATCCCCAACCACATTCAATCACCCCCACCTCCAGTTCTGGTTGAAGGTGAACCTGAATATGAAATCTCTGAAATTCTAGACACCAAGATTGATCATTGATGTCAACACTGTAATCTTCTATACTTAGTCAAATGGGCTGGTTATGAAGGTACTGACAAAGAAACATCCTGGCTACTAGCTACAGAATTAGGTAATGCCCCAGAACTCGTTGCTGACTTCCATGCCAAGTACCCTAACAAACCAGGTCCTTGGTTACCCCCATAGTATGCTTCATATCATCTGAATATTTCTATTCTGTTTTAAGTTCCATTACTTTCATTTCTTATGTACCTCTGTTTTCATTCAGTTTTCATTTTTGTTCAAAACTTCATTTTATATCCAAAATTTGTGTTCCAAGATACAAACATTTTATGTACAATAATGATGGCCAAATGCCCTCCCAAGATTTTCATTAAAACTCTACTTCTTCTGCCCATCTGCCATCTCAACATTGTTATTCTCAACATGTCCCCACTCCAGCTCCTGAACTTGCTCTGGCTCCTGACCTCACTCCAGCCCTTGCTCCTGCCTCTGCACCTGTTCCAGTGCATTCAACACCTCTGGTTCTCTTCCCTGCTTGTGAGGTCATTTGTCAGCACCCTCAGGTGTCACCCTATGTGTCCTGTATCCTGAAACCCCCTCTGGCTCCCATATCCCCAGCTGTATGTTGCATTGCTGTTGCACCTTCTGGACTTGCACTACACAATCTCACTGGTAACTAGCAATTTTCCAGGCATAGTAGGTGATGTCCTTGAGGGTTGTCAATGAGGATGCAAGTGACTTGCTGATGGAGTCAAGCTTCTTGACAATCTGTGCCTACCCCTGGAGCAGTTTCTCATTTGTCTCACACTGTAGTTAGAGTATCCCCTCCAATGTGTCAGCCCCTCATGAAATTTCTCTCAGGAGCATCAGCTCTGCTCTAGAGTCTTCCTCCACCTCCACCTTCTGTTTCTTCAATGACCCTGCCTTGATAACCACCTTGACCTTCCATTTGCAAGGCACACTCTTCACCAGTGAGCATGCACACCTGTCACCCTGCACCCAACACTCCAGCACCTTGTGCATACAGCTCTTGCACTTGTTGTTGCCATGCACCCATGTCCACTTCACATCTGTTGTCAGGTTCTGGGGATGAGGCATTAACTTGATGCTTGCCTTCATCAGGCCCAGATATTCCTTTGCACACCACAGCTTTGCCTTTCCCCTTTTCATTTTTCTTGGGGACAACAGTCTTCATTTTCTAAGAACAGGGTTAGCAGGAGAAATACATGCAATCCCAATAAATCACTTACCTGCATAAATGGCAATGGCTCCTGAGTTCATATGAATTTGTTAGCACTCAGGTCACTTCATAAAACATCTCTGACTTACCCCAGTCTTTGCCAAAGTCTCCTCCATGCATTTCTTCTTTGCAAGACATTTGCACTCCCTCTGCATGGCTTTTTCCTTCATCACCTGCTCCCCCTGCTTCCTCAGCTCCTGAGCTTGCCTACATTCACATGCATCCCTCTCATGTATTAGTTGAGCCTCCTGCTCATAGGCCAGCTGCTCCTCCTTCTTGTGCACCAGCCATGCCTCCTCAGCACATGCCAATTCCTCCTTCTTGTGCACCAGCTGTGCCTCCTCAGCACATGCCAACTCTTCTTCAGCTTGGAGCTTTGTGAGCTCCTCAGCAGCCTCCTGCTCAGCATGCAAATGTTCTGCCTCATGTTTCCTGGCTTGTTCTTCCAAGGCTGTCATATCCCATTCCAGCCATCACTTGTCACCAACCAGTCACACACCAATCTGTTATAATCCTAAGTCCTTGCAGCTGAGTCTCAGTTGTCTCAGCCAAATTATGGCTGACTATATGTTTCAGATATTCTGCATCGAGTCTCCATTTCATACTAGTCTCAGTTCAAGTTCTTTATCTTTCATTTCCACAAAGCCTTTCAGTTAGTTACCTTAGTCTCCACATAGTCTTTGTTCATCTGACTCTCTCCACACTTTAGTTACAATCTGACCTCTACTTCCATATGCTTTGTATATCTTCATTGGACTTAGTATCAATAGCTTATCTCTAGAAATAGTATATAAGCTGTAGTATTCAAGTTGTAGTTCTGGAGTTTGTTAATTGCATTGTCAATCCATTTCCTGGCTTGATACTCACTCTATACTCTCTCAAAACTCTTGTCTGATCCTCTGGCCACTCTGGCCAACCTTTGGCCAAAGATCAGCCAAACCCTTGTTCCTCATCGACAAGCTGAGCTCTCATTGTCATATTGAACTCAGTCTTCATTATCATTCTATTCTAAATACAGGACTAGGATAGTGGGAGGCACAGCACATAAGCTGAAGCCAACATCCTACATTGTCTAACATCTCTTGGGTATCATCAGACTCATACCTTGGCTGTATCATTCCTCCTATATGGTCATGTTCAGGCCTTGACAAAGGCAGCCTTGCATTGAGTGATCAAAGACTGGGAGGACAACATTGTATTTTGCTGGGACAGTTGAATTTTTGCACTGAGTTGATGGTGGTTAGTTTCTGAAAATTTTTAACTTCATGTTCACATTTATATTTTTCAGTTATGTGTCACAGCCACAACAACCCTCCAAGTGACTCATGGGTTTGTTGCTAAGGGGGAAATACTGACATATCCCTATATGACTTAGCATGCATCATCTCTGGACTGTTTACAATCAATCCTGACACTATCCCAACTCTCAGTTTGCCTCTGGTGTTTACTCAGGTTTACTTGGGTCTGTTTCCATTTTCATACTTACTTCATTTCAGCCACACACTATACTTTTCATAGTATGTCTCTTTCATGTTAACATTCATTTCATATTCCTTGGTCCTTATCATATGCTCTCTCTCTCTCAACTCACTTACTTCTCCATTGCACTAGTACAATTATAGTGCACTGCATATTTACTTTGGTTACTCAGACTTTCTAGTATTTAAGTACTTCAAATGTATCATAATACTTCAGTTTGTTAATTATATTGTGTTTAACATCCTTACTAGTCTCCAGCTAGTGGATAAGCTACCTCTAATTTGTCCTCACTCATCTCTACTCATTATCATCTCACTCATCATTTCACTCCAGGACTCTAGCTTATATCCTGGAAAGCATGTTCATGACACACATTCTGAACAAGCTATTCAACTGATTTGCAGATGGACTGTGGATGATTAGATGCCATGGGCTAAAAATACTGCAATAACCTCCACAGGTCAGTAGTGGGAAAATCCATATCTGATCCATCACATGGATACAGGCTAGGCTAGACTGGGGCCCAGGATTACATGATCCATGTTAGTCCTTAGCTCAGCTCATTGACAAGGGACAAGAGTATGGCTGAGAATCAGCCAAAGGTTTGGCTGGAGTAGTTAGAGGGTTTGACAAGAGGTTGAGAGAATATAGAGTGTATCAAGCCAGAAAGCAAATTGATGATGCAATTAACAAACTAAATAATATGAGCTTATGCATTAGAGGAGGAAACAAGGTAAGAAATTTGGCAGTGGGTGAAAATATGTTGAGATAAAACTGAAATGAGCAAGGAGACAGTATAGATATCGAAACAAGAGCTGAAAGAATAAGTGATACTGCTAGCAAACTGAGGCCAGGCAATATCCCTGCAGTCATTTTGTTGAATGCTTTCTTCCTGCCTAGGTGCATACACTGTTGCCAGCATAGTGTCTCCACACTGCTGCCTGGTGAGTGAAGAAATTTACACATGGCTGGCTGTGCCTTGAGACCATTGCAATGTTGACTTGAAATGTCATGTTGTGAGCAGAAGTCAATGAATTCTCACTGTAGAGTGAAGGACATGATGATCACTTTGGTGGGCTTGCTTTGTGCAATCAGCCATGACATCAATTACTATCTTCATCAAGTCATGGGAGATGCTGTCCTGTTGCCATTTTACCAATGTAAGCTAAACCTGAAAAGGTCATTATAAATTCTTGGCAAAATCTTGCTCTTACAATCCTGTCAAAGGCTCTAGAAGCAAGAAAATTTTTGAGATTTTCTTAAGACTGGTTGTGAGAATTTCACATGCACTCAAGTTGTATATTTTTATCAAATTATCATGCAGCTGTGTAGGAAGCTGCAAACCATATCCAGATTATCAGGAAGACCTCAGAAAGGCCATGAAATTGGTAAATAATGTGATATTCTTCATTATTTCACAGCTTGGGTCAGTAAAATCAGATGAGGACAGACTCAGCTTTCCTTAATTGCAGCCATACTAAGCACTTTCACCTGCCTTGCTCAAGAAAGCAAGGTTGTGGTTGATTAACTATTTGAATTAAAATATTGCACAGTAGACATCAAACAAACAGTATAAGTATGCAGTTGAACATACAACTAAAAATCCATTGAACTAAGTAAAACCATAACATGTTCTATCTATTGCTCCTCATGCTCAGAAATATCTGGTGTCTTTACTTGCCTTCTAAAATCTATTTCTTCTACTAAACTTTCATGTTGAGTGTTTGTTGCAGTATGCTGAGTATCCTGGTTAAATTCCATCATAGTGCTCATTTTGGTATGAGCCTCATATGATGCTCCGAGAACGACACGGATGATCACAATTGTTGGGATGATTCCCTGAGGATTTTATCGAGTATCAGCTTGTGGAATTAAATAAAATGAAGTTCAGAGATCACTGACATAAGTTTGGATAACAATGCCGTCGATGATATCAAATCCGGGATGATGTAGGCAAAAGAAAACAAGATACAGAATTTGCACGAGGAATATCACAAGTCCAGATTCCACGAGCATTGCAATGATGACATGGTATCCTTGGCTGATGTCCGGACTCACTTGAGCTATTTTCCTTGAAGTTTGCCAAATCTTAAGTACGATTAAAGCTGTAACAAGGGTATTCACCGCCATGGATGCTGAAAATGCAAATGTTCCAGTGTGTAACAATTTTCTCAAGTCTTGTGGCTGCAGATCGTAGTTGGTGGACTTGAGGATAGAAATGAGTACTAGCTCAGCAGCTATTGCTTATATGTCAGGTTTTTTATCGGATGAATAAAAAATTTTAAGCAAGAGGACGAACCTAGTGACGAAAGAGACAGAAGTGCAGGTACAGCTACTATCATGTACTTTTTATCCCAGATAACCCAACAACGATAAATCTATAGTAAGCAGTTAAACAACATGATCTACTCAGGTGAAAGATAGCGAAATGTCAAGCTTACCAATATCATTTGCGAGAGGAAATCTATTAATGAATATGTGGCGCTGTAAGCCAGATTTAGATTTTCTTGTTGGACAGGATCTTTGTTCATCTACACCGTAAAGTTTGACTTGAATTTCTTGTGTATACGTTGCCGAAACCAAGTGGCGACATACGATGGTAAGGGATTCCTCCCATATATCAATAACAAGCACAGCAGTGCACAGGGAGAAGAGTGCAATTATTGCTGCATTGAGCGGTCCATGGTAGAACTTTTTGTCTCGATAAAAGTGAACAACTATGAAGCATGTGAATACAACGGAGTGCAAGCCTAATGCAAAGGTTTAGCTCTGAATCCCAATATCTAATATAATAAAAAATGTGCAGACCGTAGAAAATCCCATCAAGTACTGATCCTAGATATACTGCTGGAGCTGAAGATATGGACATGGAAGTAAAAGTAGTCGCTGTTTTATTATGGTCAATGATGGGAGGGGGGTCAACTAGAAATCGAATAGAAGACAGCGGTTTTATACATGCCCTTACACAGAAATGTCCAATCACCGAGTTGGACTGTCCAATGCCATGCTACCCACATGCTACTCACTTGTCCAACGGATGATGTGACACTCTGTCAGGCCATGGTGCAGTGTCTGAAACCGAAAAAGCCCAATTTAGAGCTCTATTTAGAGAGTTAACGACATTTCCATCACCGTAGTTAACACTCCAAATACGGCTCTTCCATATTATGGAAGCATTGACTGCCTAAGATAAGATAAGATGCGCGTCCACCATGGCATGACGCGACATGCTGACGTATCACCCACGTCCCTCATCCAGCGAGTGCGGAATGAAAAGCAGGTGTCCGATGATGACGCTATGCACTCTCTCCTCTTCTTCTGCTACGACTCGCACACGACCTCAAGGAACGAGACGCCCCAGATACCCGTAGAATATCATTATGTCCTGGATCCCCGTGCTCAACCAACTGTCCGTCCCTCTCCCTCCTTCCTAACCACTAGCCACTAACCCCCCCCACAGCGCATATGGCGCCTCGCAAGCCTTCCACACCATCGTCCCCCCCGCTCACGCGCGCACCCCCCTCACCTGGAACAATGCCCTATACCCCGCCCTTTGCTACGTCCCCTTCGTCTTCCTCGCGTACCTCGCGCGCCGGCCCGACACGTACCTCATTCGTCTCCTTCTCCTCCCGTCGGTGGTATGTGCGATATTGGTGGCGGCGTATGGGTTTAGATGGACCGTGCCGGAGGTGAATGTGTACAACTGGGGCCAGGGTGCGTGTGCCTGCGTTTGTAATCTAGAGTCAAGTTGAACTGATAATTTTCGGGATGTAGCGCTGTTCGCGGGCGTGGCCATCGCCAAGTCCCTCGAATACGCCTTCACGCCAGAGGGCATGCTCAAGCTGGGCGAGTCCCGCCCTGGGGTCGTCAAAGGGAAATCCAAACACGTCCCTGCTGAATCCAACGGGCACTCCCCCCATGACTACTCTTCCCCCGACGCCTCCCCCGCACACCCTCTCCTCCCCCCCTGGTTCACTGACGCCCTTTCCCTCATCCTTACCCAACGCGGCCTGTCCTACAAATTCGGGCTCGGCACGCCCATCCCCCCGCCCGCGCGCCCCCTCACTCGCGACCCATTTCTCCACGCAACCCTCCGCTCCTTCGTAGTACACTTCCTCCTCCTCGATCTGCTCGAGTCCCTCTTAAAACTCTTCCCCGGGGTCGGCACCCCGCTAGGGGGGAGCATGTTCTATCCCTCCTTGTCCCCCGCGGCGAGGTACATCGTGTCCACAACCATCCACGTGCTCACCGGTAGCGCCCTCCTCGCGGGGTTCAACATGGTATACGACCTCATCACTTTCCTCGCGGTATACTTTTTCTCCAGCGACCCCTCCAGCTGGCCCCCTGTCATGCACGACCCCTGGCACGCCACCTCCATGCACGCTTTCTGGGCTAAAGAATGGCACCAGCTCCTCCGGCGCACCTTCATAGTCTACGCCGTCCCCGCGCAGTACCTCTTCACCCTCTTCGGCCTTATCCCTAGCCTCGGGAACCTCGGCCTCCTGCTTGGCACTTTCCTCGCCTCGGGCCTCTTCCACGAGTGCGCGATGCACGCGATGGGAAGGGGGTGGGACTGGGCGCCTATAATCTTCTTTGCCTTGCAGGCCCCGATACTGCTCGGGGAGCGCGCGTGGCAGAAAATCACAGGAAGGAGAGTGGGAGGGAAGTGGGGAAGGGTGTGGGTGTATTTTGTTATGATGGTGCTGGCGCAGCCGATGGGTGCGTTCTTCTTCTCCTTTTCGCTTTTCTCCGGAGAGCGAACGGTTGCTGATAAGGCGTTTTGGTTGTAGTGAACTCATGGCACCGCCGCGGCCTTGGCGGGGGCATGGTCATCCCCCCGTTCCTTAGCCCCGTGAGGTTCATTGTCCTCCCTGTCGTGCAGTACTTCTTGCACCACGCTTAACCACAGCACGTCCTGCATTGTATTTGAACACTGTAGCTCTTGCACCACGTTTGACCAAAGTGCCTCATGCACCGTGCTTGGCCAAGTACCTCTTGCACCGCGCTTGAGCACGGTACTCCCCACACGGTACCTGAAAACACTACACAACCTCGCACCCTTGGACATTTGGTGTCTGTAGCAGTAGATCTAGAACCACTCAATGTACATACGATCATTAGCATAGTAATATTAATACACCATATCCTACACCCATCCACCCAGCCCCAATCACGACTCGGAGAAGACACGCATGCAAGTTCTCCACGTCCCAAATCCCTGCTCACCCACAAATATCTCCCATTCCCCAACACCACAATCACACCCCCTCCCCCACTCCCGGCGGCCCAAACAAAAACCTCACCGTCCCCTCATTCCTCCCCATCAAATTGCCCCCCTCCCCCTCCCCACCCGCACTCGCACCCCCACTATAAAGCGCACTCGGGTCCCCACCCCCCCGCGCCTTCCTCACCCGCGCCGGGTGCTCGCTCTCGCGCAAGGCGATCTTGAGGCGGATGAGCTGGTCAGGTTGGTACGGCTGCGTTTGAGAGGCGGGAGGGTGTTGGCGGGAGGAGTGGGACGAGGAAGGGTGGGGATGGGGGGACGAAGGTGTGGAGGGGGTGGAGGGGGATGTTTGTGTAGAAGAGGAGGAGGAAGAGGAGGGGAGGGACTGGAGGGAGGCGATGAGGAGGTCGAGGACGGTGTGTGTGATGTCTGGTGGAGTAGTATCAGCAAGTTCGTTCCAAGCGTGGGGAACGGAAAATAAGAGACTGCAAAACGCACCCTCCAAATCCTCTACCCCGCTTAAATATCTCTTCTCCCACGCCCCATGCGTGCTCAGCTCGTGCGCGATCTCATGTGCGTTCCTACTGGGGGGCGGGGCTGGCGCGGCTGGGGGCGGGCACTCGAAGGAAGAGAGCAGCGCCGCGGCGTAGATGCTTCCGAGGGCGAGGGTGTGCGGGGGGTACTGGATGGGGAGGAGGGTGCGGTGGCTGAGAGGCCATCAGATCAGCTTTGCGAAAGGAGAAACGAAGGAGAAGGGAGGGAGGCGTACCAGTCGATAGCGAGCCGCCAGGAGAGCTTTGTTAATTTTTTCGTGGCTGTGCATTGGATAACTTACTCAGCTGTCTGGAAGTAAAGAGGGGGGTGGAAGGAAGGAGAGGGGACGTACCACCGAGGTCGCGTCCGATCTTGATAACGTAGGGAAAGGGCATGCGCGAGGTGAAGTTGAAGCAGATCGTCTCAAGGATGAGGCGCTCAACGGCAAGGAGGCGTTGGCGGTCGTGTTCGACCATCTGTAGCGTATCAAACCAGGCTTTAGTATATCCTAGATTCAAGAATGTAGAACAAAGTAAAGAAAGGAAACGACAAGACACGCAGAAATGGAAGGAGAGAAACCCAAGATACGCACCTGCTGGTCCATCGTATCGAGATCTACCTCCCCGCCGGGGTTCTTCGACTTTGCGACGAGGTCGGGGAAGCGCACGGCGTACGAAACGGCGAGGAGCTCGCGCGGCTTTTTGAGCGTGTCGTGCATTTTAGCGGAGACGAAGAGAGCAGCGAGGGATACGTCCTGTTGGCGGCGGTGGCGTCAGTAGGGTGAAAGTGAAGAAGGGGGAGGGGAAGGGAGAGTGACCTACGACGTAATTGAAGTCCTTCCTTGGGAAGAACAGGTGAAAGCGGTGGTACAAATTCTGCGCAGTCGCTACCGTCCTCCTAGGGCTGCATCACACAAAAATCCAATTCAGCTCAACCATCTCCTCACTAAAAACACATCGAAGGAAAGACGTACAACCCAATCCTGGCCCCAATAGCCTCTAAAAATGCACACGCATTGTGCCGCACCTTCTCCTCCTGCGTCACGCTCAGCTTGCCGCGCTGCTTCTCGGAGAGGTACGCGACCTCCTCTGGCGTGAAGTACGGGTGGTGGTGCTTGGAGGAGGAGGTGGGCAGCGCAGAGGGGGAGGGCTCAGCGTACATTGTGAGGTAAGTAGTGGTGGTGGTAAAAGAAGGTCGCGTCTAAATTTGGCGCTGGCCGGTCTGGATTTGGTAGCCGGCACCTCATCGCGGCGTGCGACTTGAAGCTTGAGTCAAGTCCTTTCGCCAGCTCCAGTATCCCCGCTCGACTCGAGTCCCAATCTTACGCCATATGTCGTGGAAATTTTTATTCCTCAAGGGAATCCCCAGCTTCAACGATAATCATTAATGCTAGTGACTACAGCGAAGCTTTTTACTAGGCTTTTGAGTTCTGCATCGTGGTGATGAAAATGGGATTTTATATGTCGCGGAGCAAGAACAACTTTCAGAGCAAGTCAATGACCACCAGCACGCCATGTCCGTGGCCGCTCTCCCTTTGTCTCTTTGAATGTCGCGTTCATCCCCCCCACTACAACCTTTGTCATCTCCTCCCCTACCCCAAGTCGATTTCCTCCATATTTCGTGGAAAGATCTATTCTCTCAAGCAATTATCTGCACTAAGGAAGGCCGCCATCAGGAAGCTCTGGAGTACTTTACCGAGGTATGTGATTCTACAATATGCACATATAAGCATGTCTTTCAACGGACAACTTGCCCAGGTTCTTCGGCATAATGGAGAAAAGAAATACATAATTTACGACTTGCGTGCTGCAGTATATGAATAAACCCAAAGACGCGCTCAGAGACACGATGAACGCTATTGACCATGCTCCTGACCGGTGGGAAGACTATGCGTGTGTCGCAGTATGGACACGGCCCCGGAGAGACCTTTGCCCAACGACGCAGTTCGACGTGTCGAGTTATCCTATCTGAAAGCGCAAATACGCAAAGTGCAAAAGGCAGAAGAGGAGAGCCAGACACGCGCGCAGAACCACACCGCCAAGCTCCCGCACGAAATATTCGCAAATATATTTCGAATATTCGTTGCGGAGAACCGCGTCGTCGTGCCGAGTATGCCGCGGAACGTGTGTGTGCAGTCCCGGGGTGTCGTAAAGAACATCCCGTCGCTGTAGGACACGCTTGTGCTCACGGGGCGCTGGCTAGCTGCAAAGGCCTGCTTGTGGATCGCATGCTCCAAGGGAAAGATACGAGAACTGTGCGTGCGGGTCAGTGCTGTCGAGGTGTATTCCGATTAGGAGAAGGACCTCGTTTCCATGGATTAGGTTAATCTACGTGTATGCAAGGTCGAGCTCTGGGATATTGTCCGATATCTCTCCCAGATCAGCAAACTAGACGTTCTCCACCTCGGACCGAATCGAGGTGGACGACAGGGGGAAGCGGGTCAAAGTTGATAGAAGCATATTGTTCGTCGAGGATTCGCAACTCCGTCATCTTGCCTTGGACAACATGGCCCTGGCGTCCTGGAAATTGTCCTTAGTGCGTCTCACGAGCTTCATGCATCTCTCTATGCGCGTCGAATTGCCTACAGGGGCGAGAATCGCGCTTATCTTAGAACAGCACCCATATCTCGAGTCCATGAGGTACGATTTTGCCCCGGTACGATATACCGCCGTTGTGCTAGTTGAAATAGAGATAAAGGCGTCCCGTCTTCCCCACCTTACATAACTAGAACTGACAAACACGTCTTTTGCGGAGAGCTTCTTGCAGAAGTTAGTCATGCCGGAGTTCCAGGCCCTGCATATCACGAGGTGCCCGCTGCTCCTTGATACTTGTCTGCTGTCGATTGCAACGAACGGTACGACTCGACTTACGGAGTTGGCTATTCGAAGGTCTATGGTACACTCCTAGCCCATCATCCAGGAACTGCAAGCATCACCCCAGCTGCAGGTTCTCGAATTAACACAGGTAACAGGTATGGCCAATGAAGTTTTAGAGGTGCTTGCACCGGTAATAAACAGCTGCAACTCTTCTGGTGATAGCGCATCTAGTTTGCCGAGCCCTGCCGTTGAACAAGAGGCTGTCTGCTCATCTTTGACTCGCATAAACCTAACAGGATGCCGAGATCTGAAGACAAGCCCATTGGTGAGACTGATTGAATCCCGTCTTCCGAGTCCGGAGGCTGCAATGGAGATATCTACCTCTGGTTCTCTGGTTGAATCTGAGTCACCACCACCATCTACAGCGTCCATCTCGTCATTGACAGCCAATTGTTGTCCTGAAGTAGATTCAGAGTGGCTTCCTTGGTTCAAGAAGAACGTCAGATTCTTGAGTTGTATTTATATATCGATGTTCGAAGCGATCGACGGTGGTGAGTTGTATTCAGGATGATTCTATGTTTTGCTGTTCAAGAACATTTACCCGCCGTATCATTCCAGATGTTTACTGTACCAACGCCGGGACGGTAAAGGTTCAGTGTATCGGGTTCAAGTTCCCCTGCATTTGATGCCACTGTAGATCGTGTACAATTATTGGCTTTCGAATTTACCTACGTTGCATTCCATCTCTCAAAGAGCTTAAGTATTATATGAAGAGCTGCATACAGCAATTTCTTGTCATTGAAAGAGATTTTATTGGCAATGTGCATTCGTTTTCTACTTCACATAGCCGTGGCTCTGAGAGCTGACACGGTTAAGAGGATTACTGCATTTATCAACTGTGGTACCCAAGGGAGCCAATAAATTCAGAAGAAGTAGCCCGACAGCTTCGCCTTTCATCGTCTCATTATGGGCCTAATAAAGTCCAGTAATCGACATTAGCAGACAATATGGTGTCTAAGTCGTGAAACGTTTACCTCTACACTGTCCCAGCCAGCCGCTACCATGAACACCCCTGGGTGCTCCTTGATCTCTCCCTACACAACGGGTGGATGAACCACATCGTACTTATTGTGCTCCTCGTCATCGCCTTAATGAAAAGCGGCAAGCTCTTCCTTCAGTTTCTTCCAAGCTAGCGTGATGGTTGCGAACTCGTTGTTGGAGCATTGAAAGCGTTGGTAGGGTTTGAGCTGGACTCGACATGCCGTATATCAATTTCGCTACCTAAGGACGGTTTAAGACTTTCCATAACGGCGTGATAGTTGTCATATTAAACTGGTTATGTGCATGAGCTACAGACATTTAAATAATTTTCAACAACTTACTATTCGCAACATAAACCGATTTCTTATCTTCTGTCTATATGTCATGTTGTGAGCTAGTTGTAATGTTCAATGATATTAACAATTGATGCTCTTATCTGATGCATCCCTTGCCAGTCTTAGAGATTAAATCCAGAGAGGGCCTGACTGTATCCGCCGGAGCTTCGAGATAAGAGAAAGTGGCGATTCCGACGATGGTCATGTTGTATGCTGAAAGAGCCGGGTTTGGAGATCGAGGCTTGTGCAGTAATCCACTCACCTTTTACATCAAATGAAATACACGAATACGACTGAATTGGGGTCTTATGCCCTCTTACCAGAGTCGGTGCTCAGCTTTTGGCAATACGTGCCTTCGGGCACTTCAGTAAGTGGCGTAAATTCAGGTCAGCTTTAGCTTAAGCTTATGACCCATCATAAAATCATTTGCCTAGCGGAGCAGTGCCCACGTCAAGAAGCACACTAAGTAATAATTAAATGGAGCGCACCGGTTTTCAGAGACATAAAGCGGGTCATGTTGGCGCTTGGGCCATGGTTATGAATCGGTCCAGGGGTTTCTTCACTGGAGGAATGTAAATTCCCAAAATATATGTATTGAAGAAAAGCAGTGGATAGGCGGGTCTAGCACATGAGGGTGAATATACAAACATTACAGTTCAGGACATGCGGTTAGCCTCCTCGAGAACTGCAAAACTCGATTCATCAAGACCCGCGGATAAAAGGATAATACGGAATGGTGCGCACTCGACTCAAATGAAACGTCGTTGTGATCAGTTCCTTTGATCTCCAAAACAACGCCTACGAGAGTGTTCCGTAAAATGGGCATAGAAGACATAAACATTATCTTCTGGTTAATTTTCGCGTAGTCGGGATACCTAGCAAATCGGGGAAAGATTCAGAATTCTACGCAAATCACACAAATATGGCTTTCATTGATGCGAGAGCCAAGGTCTGGTAATGCATTACATTAGTGCAATAAAACTCATACTTACCACGAGATAAAGGTGATCCTATGATGTATATTCGCATCGTCGTCCTCGAAGTCGAAGTCATAGACAGCCCATCGGCACTCCGTCTTAGGCAGATCGGCAACGAAGTCAGCATAATTGTTTGACTCAGACGTCTTTTGCACGACAATCTCCTTTAGGTCGTCGCTGAGGGTAAAAATGATATACTTGTGCGTTTTGGCAAGCTTCAGTTCGTGAAATACAACGCCACACCGTTCGCTGCAGCTAGCTTTGGAGGACTGGATATGATAAAAAGCGTCAAAATATATCATTTGACAATGATCCAGCAACACTGACCATATTTTTTACTAGTATATTGCTAGAACGTCTTTGAGTTAGCGACGAAGGCGTTTTATATACTTTTCTTGTGGCTATGAACTAGTCTCGTAAAGGCATTAGTATTACAACGCAGATATTCGTAGACGTGTGAAGGCATGACGCACCTGACCTCGATCCTTGAACCTACATATCCTTGAATATCCATATTTGGTGTCAGCATTCCTTCGGTCTCGCAAGGACAGGGGGATATAGGCTTAAAATCGAATGTTACTTGTTCTGTACGCGATGCGGAGGCTTCAACCTCACGTGTACGTGCTGGGTCGGATATCAATAGCGTGTAGATGACAAGTACAAACCCACATAAGGTATGCGGCTCCATTCAAGCGGCATCTTGGAGCTGAGGGAGTTTCTCAGACAGTCCAGCAACTGCATGAGTACTTTTCAGCTGATTGAGTACTTTAGTAATACATAAATAACTCATGCTCAAGTTCTGTGACTTATGGTGATTCACGTAAATCGTTTGCCTAGATTGCGTAGCATTGAAATCAGAGTATGTGTTTGAGAACAATAACTGACGCAACGCACAAGTCTTTCAAGCCAATTATCCAGAGAAATATAGTCATCGCACACACAATGCATGATGGCCAAAGTATGGTACATATGCTACCAAAAAGTGTTCCGTTGTAGAACTTGCAATTATTTTCTGACATAGGATTTCCGTCAAAAAAAGTAATGTCCGAAAGCTATACGTTCGTATTGCACGTCGTCAAGCAGAATATTTCCTGAGGGCCGCGTGGACAAGGGAAGAATCGGTGCTGATAATTATGTTGCTAATAACCTGGCGGAATGAGTCAGTGTTAATAGATGCTTCATGGGCCTATCCGGTAGTCAGGTTCAGTACAAATATAGGGGAGAAAAATACATCATTGGCGGCTAACCTGTTGTTTTCCCAGCTGACTGAAAAAGGGAATGTATCGGGATGTTCGCTGCTCCCTCCAAATATACTTGGAGCATAGCTCAGGCCATCTACCTCGTCACTGAGCTCTTTCGCTACAGTTATGCAATCCTTCCTTGAATACCCTGGCTTTGCCTTGATGCTGGTAAATTCTGCCGTGGGGGCGCTGAGAACATTATCGATATCTACATTGAACTTAAAGTGCTGGAGCTTGAACTCGCCTGCTATTGCTGGCAGGAGTTTCTCCTTAAGAGAAGGGTAACTAAGGTCTTCCATGAGCTTCTTATGATATTCATATGTTTCCCAAACTAAACGCAGATATTATTAACTCTCGATAAATTTGAAAGACGCGTAGATGTATACTCACTGATAGCAAAATATCCTATGCCGGAATCCTCGACCTGCGAGCCCAGTATGCACTGGAATAAATCACTTCCATTTACCAATCAAAAATACGAAAAAGAATAGAACCTACTTGATACATCCGTCGGCACGAGTAACTCCAGCAAAGGCGGGGCTAACGATTTTCAAACCATCCGTAACAAATGCCTCAGATGCAGAAAACACGGCGGGTTCAAGGACGGGCATCGTGGTATAGCCAGGGGACCTAAGTCTTCCTGTGTAACTGGTCCGTCTTTACGCAGCAAGAATGGGCGCTATAGTTGGTGCAGATTCGTAGTGATGGCTGTTGTAGGCTTTAGCACTTCAGGCCATCTAAGCTGACAAAAATGAACGCTTACCTACCTCAGAAGATCTCAGCTCAGTACATCTGGAGGATTGATTATATATTCACAGTATGCCATGAGCCATCATCCTACTGCGGAGAGGGTTGGAGAAGGTAGGAGAGCACCGGTTCAGAAGAGATATGGATCCGGACAGCTTGGCCAGTAACACAACTCACATTAGACAATCTGGCGATGGCACAAACTGAGATCAATCATGCAGTGAGCTGTCGCAAGACTTCGCAAGATCATCCCAGTCCAGTGGAGATGATAGGATTACTGGGAGGCGTGATGAGCTCGGCGAGGGTCACGGTGGCATAGTAAGCTTCAAGTACCACTTTCTGGCGGTAGCATTGGCACCTTCTTGCGTAAATTGACCTTTAAATATGCTCCCGAGATGGTAGCGGCCTATGGCAGCTGAAGATAAAGAGGCTGAAGTTTGAGCAACGCGAATTACGCGACCTGCACGCACCTGGGCCACGGTCCGTCCGGCGTCGCGGCCGTGGTCACATGTCCACCATGACGAAACCATCGTCATCAAATCTTCAGCTTTGCATCGTGACTTCGACCACCGTCGGTTTTCTCTGTCTGCAACAGCAACACTCACGATATTGCGATAATCGATGGACATGTCATCTAAATATGTGCGGAATATACTGTAAAACTCCTACCCCGGTCCACACCAAGTCCACACCATCCTCACTATTTCTGAGAGTCAGCGTGATCTTGCCATTCAGCGCCAGGCGCTTCCAACTGTGCCTCTCTGATGTCAATGACCTCACACGACACACAATCCAACGGCGTCTTCCACTATCTCTGTCCACTTTAAACCTCCTGGGCTCTTTCCTCTCGTTTCTTACCTTATGATTCTCTGTATTTTCTGTTCTCTAGTGAATCTCCGCTGCCTTCATGAGTCATCGTCTTAGATAATAGCATGTCCACACCATAATGGTGTGCTGTTCTAGGGAACGCTTGGGCTGTAGAAGGCAGTGCCGATCTACTGAAGCAATAAAGGACTCGGGGAACGAGAGAACAGCATATAAAAACTAACTATGGCTGTGTTTTCTAGTGCAGTACCCAGCGAACGACAGAGCGGCTCTTTCTTCTACTATCCTTCTACTTCAGAGTTCTGCTATAGTATTCTTATTTCTCCAACTCTTTTTCTAACTCCTATTGCCGTGCTGCAGCTAGGATGCTCGCCTGGGTTATAGCTATCATGATACTCTTTCTAATCGGTAAGCCATCTCCGTATCTCATCTGCTATGATCTGCATACTTATACCGATAATTTCAGTTATGATACCGGTCGTTGCCTCCGTTTGGTCCCGCCGCACATTTTCGACCATTTCACAAACACTCCGTGAAACCCGACTCTTCCCCTTCTACCACATCACTCCTGGATTACCTCTTCATCTTCGGCGCCATCATAATACAAGCACTAGCCCCCTTTCTCTTCACACAAATCCTGCCGTTCCATCGCATGTTTTACCCCAGGTGCCTCCTCCGGGTGTTTTGAGTCCTAGGGATAGAAGTAGCCATGGTCAGAGCAGAGTGGTGGCAACGCACGCGGTGAGACATACTCATAAATTTCATCTTCCCTTCTCATTGGTTGTTTGCAGCTTCTTGGCCAAAGCGCGGTTCGCTATCTGGCAGTCAGCAATGCACCTCGATTTCTGTTTGGATTTGTGCTGGGCTCTGACACAAATGTATGGCTTCCTCTAACTCAGCATGAATTCATGACGCTCAAATTTCTTAGAACACTATTCATTCATAGGACACACGCTGGTTGCACTGTTACTGCACGTATCGACCGGCACTGTGAAGCTTGAATATTTATGCTGGTGGAACATTTTTTCTGGCCATTAATCTAACGACTTTCACAACGCCATGCACATAACATATACCCAACACGCAACATATACCTTAATTAACGCATTGACTTTTCATATTGGACATGGTGTAACATTATTCAACTCATGTATTTGTGCTCGAAGAACTATTCTCTTCTCAATCTTTCACTCGGACCGGGTCCAATAATGGTATGTACCATGTGCACCAGTATGATCACAGCGACTGACTATACTATTTCTCCTAGCAGATCAATCTTCAACTCCCCAATTGTCTCTATCTCTCTGAAGATTCATCCTCTCGAAACCTCTGTATCCTCGTCAACAACTCGGATAATGCTCGGCCACGTACAGCATTTGTGCAGCCAGGTGCCGTCGTAGGAGTGGAGCAAGACTACACAGCACACCGCATGTGATGATGGCAGTGACCTCTGACGCTTATAACGACGTCTATTCCGCCATCAAGAATCATTCTTGCGGGCAATTAGCGATATAAGCCTCTATTAAAGAGCCTTTTTTTAGCCGGACCGGCGGACCTCATGGAAATCCGCGACATCCCACTTGTCATTCTGTATCGATTCGCTCGTCTGAAGACACCCTCTGGGGTATATATCGGGCCTATAAATGCCCGAAAAGATTCCAATAAGACGTGCTAGCATATGCTTTTCACGATGAACTGGGACCCTTAAATATGTCTGAAAACGTTCGATTGTCCTAAAGCTTAGCCATGAATGGATTTTTAGTTTTACTGCTGCTAGTTGCGGCTCGATTTGCTGCAGCTCACTGTAAGTCTTTTTATAGACATTATTCTATTAAGCTGACATGCGTCGTGGTGTTACAGATACATTCCCTGATCTCATCGCTAATGGTACAACTTCTACCGACTGGCAATATGTTCGCATAACCGCGAACCATTACTCTAATGGACCTGTGAGCATTCTCCAAGTATTTATGTCGAGTCCACTCTCTTAGACGTCGGTTTTGAAAGGTAACGGATGTCACTAGCCAAGCCATTCGTTGTTATGAACTCGATTCCACGTCTGCGACTCAGGCAGGGATTGCAACTGTCACTGCAGGCTCAACAGTAGGCTTCAAGGCGGACAATACGATGGGTCACCCTGGAGTGGGTATCCTTCACGTTCAAGCCTCTGCAGCTAACTCATCCATGGCTTTTCTCAGTACTTCTCCGCTTACATGAGCACAGCAAGCCCCGCAGCGAACTCCAACAACGCCGGACTCGGCAAGACCTGGTAAGATCTCATCATGAAATTGGATTGACAAAAACTAATGAGTGTGGTAGGTTCAAGATATGGGAGTGGGCTCCCACCTACGCGGCCAGCAGTGGGTTGACGTTTGCTTCTGAGAGTTAGTCTATACTTTCGTCGGTATTAATATAACGTCGGGACTTACGACCTTGAAGACATCAACCAGTTCACGTTTACTATTCCCAAGAGCACACCTAACGGGTATGTTTTTATTTTTATATTCTATAGCGGAGAATCGCAGTTAAAATATATCTATTAGTCAATATTTGTTGAGAGGTCTATAGTCTCCTACGTACAATAAGTGTTAGTATCTCAAGTTGAGACTCATCTACAGGCGAACAAATTGCGTTGCACGTCGCATCAAGTGTTGGGGGTGCCCAGGTAAGTTATACAATCGTCTTTTGAATTCTGATCCTCATTATATCTATTTAGTTCTACATTGCTTGTGCACAAATCAACGTTGTTGGTGGTGGAAGCGGGACTCCGAGTCCTACTGTCTCCTTCCCAGGGGCATACTCTGCCTCAGACCCAGGAATCTTAATCAGTATGTCATATATTTCGATGTTCATCAATTGACGTTTAAGCTTTATTAATTTAGACATATATTCGCTACCCTCCAACTATACTGGTTACAAAGCTCGTAGGTGCACTCTTTAGAGATATTTCAATCCACATTAATGCTCTTTGACCTAGCTGGACCTGCTGTTTGGAAGGGTTGAATCAATTTCTTTTTTCTTCCTGCCTGCTTCTGCTTCTGCTTCTGCTTTTGCTTCGCTCTCAGCTGACCAATGCCAATATGGATCACTGAATTAACTAGGAGTGAGATTTGGAAACTGTTTCAATTCAATTTTAACTTTTAAACTGGTTGAGCTTCCTTGAGCCTGCCTACAATTTGTCTATAGACTCTACCAAGTTAGCTATATTCTGCTTTGAATGTTAAACGCGAACCTTCAACGCTTCAGCTCCGCTCAGTATTCCTGCGTTGGACCTGCCCCATCTAAAATGCTCGTATTTGCTGCTGATTGTTGTGAATGGGCATTGCCAATCAAGACACGATTAATTGCGTAAATGTTATCAAGCAAACAGATCAGCAGTGATCTTCGGGATGTACTTCGCCCTCCCGGCGTCTATTAATCCAGAACAAGTCATTCATCGAAATCTCATGCTGGTTGCTTCGATCGAGGGTCTTAACAGCATACTATAGGATCAAGTACTTAAGTCCTGCGCTGTATATTATGCAGTCAGCTTTATATTTATCCAGATAGGACGATATCTTCGGCACTTCTGTACACGGCAGCTTACACAGCCTTAAAGCTGTAAAATCAACACTGTCACTGTTCAACAAAGGCAAATTCTTCACTTCTTGCAAAGTTGCTCGCACTGCGTCAGATCAGGTCTATACAGCCATCTTTTCACAAAGTTCGTAACTCGTGGATTAACCCTGCCTACTTTTTGCAGTGTGTTCTCAATGAGGAGCCCTGTTCGTCTGGCGTGAAAGAAAGACTGCTCCGAACAAGCTTGCACTGTGGCCATGATCATCCCAAACACAAGTATAGGTCATACCGAATTGGAACCGCAGTCAGATGTCTCAGTACTTTATCATCTGGTGGATTCTTTAAGTCATTCTAAATGTACGTGGAGCTTAATATTCGCTTCTGCTTCAATTGGGCTGATAAGAGTGTGCGGGTTATTAGCGCTGTTCTTCTTCTTCCTTTTTTTCTTTTACTTCGTTGCTCTCTACGATAGTTGGTGGAAGTTGAAAATGAAGGAAAACCGCAGATTACGAGGTACGAATTGAACTCATATCTCGGATATTCAATGCACATCCAATGAACCTATAACGTAGAGGACCTTCATTCTTCACGGTACGGAGCTGTAGACGTATCGGCACCTCGTCGGTGGTAATTGCAGTCTTATGCGCGCCTCGGTACTTCTTATGCTTTGTATGCTAATATTCAATTTCTTACCTTGATTTGGCGCTGACTTGTATTGTGCTTAGGATGGTATCTTCGGCGTTCTCTAAATTTTCGTCGTTGGAGTATTATATACAATCAAATGAAAGAAATATGACTCAGGAACTTGAAGAGAACTCCGTTTATTTCTTCGGAAGTATGATGTCCACCATGGCATTATACTATGATAGGGTGCTGTGATACTGCATCTTGTTGCAAAATTTGCCTATTCTTGGATTTGTGCTGTTAATACATACCGGAAAGTATTGGGCGCTTCGACAAGCACAGTGCTGTGTGTAAGTTCCGTACTATGAAGTATCAATCCCTGTAATGGAATCGCTGATCTCTTATGATTCGTAGATGTCATTTAGGCTGTGTTTGGGTCCATAATGTTCAATGCTGTTGAGATAGCATTAGCTGGTAATAATGATAGACATTGCTGCCTAGGCTATTTAAGGGATCTGGTTCATTCTCCTCCTCTTTGAAGAAGAACAGATCATCTGCTCTTCTCTCCACCCATTCGTATCACTATGTCTCCTGCGATTCCAGTTCGTCGCGATACCTCGTCGAACAATGCACAGGACACCGTACTTAGCGTGCTCTTCATCAGCGAGTCACAGTGTCTTTACCGTTTGATATCTTAAATGCTGACGCTTCACCGATTGTAGTTGCTGTCGCTGCTTTCTTTATTGTAACTGCTTGCAGTGCGTGGTTTTGGTGTAGACGACGCAGGGAATGTGCTATGCAGCAATGGAATTCCCGTCAGCCATGGGATATTCTGCCGTTGTCTCCTGGAACTAAGTGTCCGGAAGGATTTACCGTGGTGGGATTCGCCACCGAAAATACTTTCGACGTCAAAGATATCCGTGAAATTCAATTTTCACAGATCAAGCTTCCTGAAAATAATTCGAAGACTGATGCAGGGGGAGATACTCAGGGTAATCTACAGCTCACCTTCGTGTTCAAAAATAAAGCACTCACGAAAGCTCCATCTGTGAGCAGGAACTAGTTCGATTCCAATATTGATTCCAATTTATCCGGTGTACCTATCTACGAGTCCCAGCCAGCACGTGTAACTCTGGCTCTTCTGAATTGCTTATTTATGCAATGAACACCGAATTCATCCATGCTACGTTCCTTCCTGAATCACATTCTTAATTTTGTGCTATTGGTTATGAAAACTTTACTGTCTTATTTTCAGTATCTGCAGTGGAGCCTAGTGTATACTATTACTAGTACGGTGATCAAGTTAGACGTCCGATCGAAAAGGTGCACCGTGCTGGTGTCTATTTATTATGGTTCCGAACGCATCTTCCTGACCTATTCGTTCCAGTAAAGGGTGTCGTGCGTTTTCTTTCTCTGAGGATATGCAGTTTGTTTCATCAACAGCGCATGAACAAAGCGAGAGTCCAACATAACCAGATGAGAAAGTGATTCGCGACCGGAAGATATTATTGATAGTAATTTAAAGTGACCTCTGATAGGTCGATTAAAATGGCTGAACTAGGACACACCGAAGATGGGACTAGTACAATTGCATTTGCAGGAGCGACGGTATATATAGTTAAGGGAAATAGAGAGATCGGGAGAGCAGGATGGGAGAACAAATATGCGACATTGTTAACGGGAGAGTACTGTTCATTACTGAATCCAAAAGAAAAAGAATGTTGTGCACACAAAAGTGAAGTCCGAAAGTCCATTTATGCAAAAGCTGGCGTCAGCGCCAAGTATGAGAGGGAACTGAAAGTGACACTTGACAAGCTTAGACACTGTTGGTGGGCAACTCAATAGGACAGTTAGCATCCGTCACTTGAGTGGATGTTGAATGGTCTGATGGGAGTCCGAGAATATTCATGTCAAGGACCAGGCGAAATTTCACGGCTGCAGGAAAACTAAGTGAGATATTCTAAAATGAGATGCAAAGTTATAACTCACATGGTCGCTTCCCGTCCTGAAAGAGGATTGCGTTCTTACATCCATTATACCAGTTCATCCCTAATAGATAAACCCAGATCAGCTAATGTGACAATAGCGATAGGTATAAAACAAAACATACAAGTCTGGTCAGTGTCATTTGTAGCGATATACGTGAAATTGAGCGGCAGCATGATCTGCGGGAAAGCTTTGGCTGGGAGCGTTTTCTTACCCAGATCGCCAGTGGCAACGAGCCTATTCGTGTCAAGGTCGAAGACTTGTGCCCGAAGATGTTGAAATGTGAGTGGGAGGAAGCTGTCTTGGGTATTGACTTGCAGAGACGCAAAGGCGGGGAAACTAAAGTTGGCTGGTACACGACTGAATGAAGCCGGGATAGCCTTTTCCCAATCGCCAGTTGCGTTTGCTAGCGGCGTATTGCTGTTGAAGGAGAAAGCGGGCACTCGGGGGATGGTGAAGGCCACGACAAGTGCGATCCTACGTGAACAAGTAAATTGAGGTTTCGCAAATATGGTCATGGGTCAAGACTTACGCGCAGCACAAGCCAAACATGAAGAAGACAAATACCCTTCTAGTGAAGTATTTTCCACACATCCCTCGTTGTCCCCGATTCCACTGCTTCCAACATTCCCTCCGTGATTCTGACTTCTTCTCCCGTCTAGCAGACTTTGTCATGTCCCTCAGTTCCTCGCGCTTCCACTCAGGACCGAGAGCAGGTACAGTCACCATCTCGACGGGTCCCGTGGACGCGGAGTCCTCGAGTTTTGGTGTTGACGGAGGAATCTGCTGGTACCTATATATCAGGTATGTTAGCCATTGAAACCTGTGGAATCGGTAAACGGGGCGCACCCTTGACTTTGGCTGGTAAACGCAGCACTGTATCGGGGTCCAGCATTGTTGAAGTCGGCATACACGTCCCAGGCTTCGTTGACCTCCTCTTCATCCCTCCCCCCTTTCAATGGTTCCTCCCTCGCCGCTGGAAAGAATGTCCCCCGGCTATACCCAGGTGTCGTTCGCCCACCATTCAGGTGATCCATCGAAGGACGTTCCGGGTTGAAGAATGACGAAGCATCGTCCCTGGTTCTCGCTGGCGTCGTTGTTGGCTGGGGTGGGAAATCAGCGTTAAGGGCATCCAATGAGCCTTTACGTCTGCCATAGAAAGATGAGACCGTGGATTTGCGGTCGGAGTCCATGGAGAATAGTGGCGGCAAGTACAGCCCTGGGGAGAAAGTACTCGAGGAGAGTTAGTTTGAGCTGAGAAGCGAGGAGAGGCTGATGAGAACCTCTCGGTCTGCCCACACCGCATCATCCCACTGTCCCACGCTGTGACATTGTACTCCTCACCTTCATTAAATCATTCTTCAACAAAGCAGCTTCTTGCAAAACATGAAAGAATGCAGTATATGTGCGAAGCAGAGGGTGTCCCAGTACAACGAAGACAGATTATATTATATTAATAATTATACGTCATCATCTAATAAAAACGAATTCTTTCTCATCTACTATTCGTCTGTGGACAATATTGCTTGTAAAAGACCACTGAACACGATGAGCATCGAATCAATTGAAATGTCCACAAGAGACGGTAAGTACATTATTTCCGGTAAATACCGCTGCGCATCGGGCGATGTCCATGTCTACTGCTATACCTACGTTTTTCTCTTCCTGATCCAGAACCAGGTCTCTAGCAATCCTCACAGGATTCCATCCCTCGTTCTGTAATGTGTAATGCAGCCTTTAAATTTTACAACCACTTACTGTCATCGTTCGATAAGAGGTACAAAACATCTAGCCTCCGGTCATAACCATCTTGCGAGGCTGCGGCATAGTCGGCACGAGAATCTCGGATCTTCTGGAAGATGAAGTCGAACGGAGGCAGGCAGTGCTCCATGTATTTAGCCTCGTTCTCGGGAGTGCTCTCCCCTACTCTCCTCCTTGAGGTGGAGTGAAATGATCGGGAAGAAAGGCAAGAAAGTTTCAGCTGTAGAATCTGAAATTCCAGGCTGCGAGCTCTTTGCAAGCTGCAGCATAATCTCCGCGGCGATTATGAATGGCCAGCATTCTCTTGTATGGGATGCAAGAGGTGGGAATTCAGAGATCTCCAGGAAGAAAGACATATTCGTTCCTCGCAACTATTGGGTTCACTGTCAGGGATGAGGCCAAATGCTTGGAAATAGGCGACTTGGAAATTTTCTGCCACAATGAAAGAATGCGATCGCTACCCTATAAGTAAAGGTCAAACACCTACGGGAAGTTATCCACTGATCTAGGAGCGGGCCGAATTTCAATACACCGCTCCGGTACGTCAAGTAGCAGTTGCTGCCAATGGTGAAATATCACGTCTTCGCTATCCTACATGATACTGGTCTTGACGTCGCTTGTGTTGATAATACAACGTTCCTGCTCGGGGCATACAGCATCAAACCATTGTTCTGCGATAGAATGTGGGGAGTTATCTCCTGGAGTCCACAGCCCTCCAGCAGGGCCTGAGATTAGCGCATTGAGAGGTGTGCGCAGCAGCCATTCCAGGTGCTTTCCCTCTGGCCAGGGGTAGTATTCCTTCTTCCAAATATAATCCTGGAAAACATAGGAAAAATTTGGCTTGTAAAAAGATACGAATTCATAAGCCTGCCTGGTGTTTAGCATCTGAATCTCTGTAACGTAGAAAAGTGCATTCACCTTTCGTTGAGAGTATTGTTCCAACTCAACATTTGAATTTCATTGTTGAAGAGTACATATCAACCTGTTCGTCCTTCAGGGAAGGGGAGTGCAGCGTTATGCTGTGGAAGATCCCGCTGTCATTGCTTTAGCTCGGTATATATTGATGTTGGAGGTACGTCGAGATCTTGACTGAAGTTTAGACCCATACATTGAGAACGGCAATACTTTGAATAGCGACAGCAGAAAAAAGCCGTTAATACGAAAACCCACAGCATGAGAGACTGGCTTCCTCGACTCTTTCCCAGCAAGTGGGTAAACATTTGCGGTGGTAGGACATAGCATAGTCATCCATGGCTCGCAGTCTTTCCGAGCTCCATGGTGTACTGGACGGAAGTCTCCAAATACAAGACAGAGGATAGATCACGTCGTCCGGCTCACATGGCACGCTCCGTATCAACAATCCATTACAATTGAACGGAGTCCAGATTTCAATGACTGTATTGTGGACCTTGAAATGGCAGAGAGGGGTGCTTCCAAAGATAAATAGAAGGCTTTCAAGGAGGGAAGATGAAGAGCATTTCTTAGGCTTCAATAGCAGCCTGATCGCAGTCGGACGTTGAACGTTGAAACCTAAGCTTGAATGGTGCTGGTTTTGATCTACCCGGCTTTGAAGTGGAATTTCGTTGTTATTCTATGTGTTTGGTTTTATTATTTTCTAATGTCAATGTCGGTACTTAAAAGACAAGCCTGTGACAAAAGGAAATGTCCTGTCAGTCGAACATCGACAGTATTTTTCTTGCTGTCTTTTGCAAAGCTCAGTTCAAGCTTCAAGCTTCAGTTATGAAGTAGGTCAAAGGATCAGATCTCAGAGCCGATGAATTTCGGCATGATACTTTCTCAGATAAAGTAAATATGCGAATGAGCAACATTTCACCGCTTCCTACTTCTTAGCCAACTGGGCCTCTACTTCCGTCTTCAAGCTAGCAAGGAGATTGTCTTTGCCTTTGACAGGCTTCCACCCAATGGATCGCGATCGGTCTGCGCGTGCACGGCTGTTGGTCGCCAAGAAGGTCCATATTTCCTGATTTTATATGTTAACGTTCCATCCACGCATTGCAGATGAAAGATACACACTCCAAAGTATTTCAACTTCTCTTCATCTGTGAACGCACTTGCTTCTGCGTCCTTTCCAATCCCGAGCTCAACAAGAATCTCGGAGACACGTTTCGCTACCTCGTACATAGAGAATTCGCCGTTTTCCACGAAGTACCAGCCCTCACGTCCGTGAGCAACAGCATCACCCTTTGCTTGGATAGCGTCAAAGAGTATAATGTACAGATCAGCAGCTGAAAAGATTCAAGTCAGACAGGTAGCCTGAGTTCAAACAATTGCTAACTTACTCTCATTGACATCGACAGCAGGCCATACATTGAGCCCCTTCCCAAAATAGCCTCCCTGCTTGCGGTCGATAGCAGCCCTGATAAACCATGGCAGTTGGATAGAATGCTTATTCTGGATTCCTAGGTCAACTAAAGGCCCAGATGGAGTCCCATATATGGTTCCTATGGACGTAAGAAAAGTGAGTATTAAAGGATACACTAGGCAGAAGTCCTACCAGGCACGATAAAGTACACCTTCACGTATCCTGTATAGAAATGAGGTTAGAATACTCGCTAGTAGCCACATAGGAAATGTAACATTACCTTCTTCGTCTGCTTGCACCAATGGGATGTCGACATTCCTGTGCATCTGGGTAACGGGAAGTGCATTGATCGCTTCTACGTCCAGGTCGCTGAACACTGTATGATCCCCGTGCATACCACGCGCGTCGTCCATAATATTGGCTGAAGATGCTTCTTTTGAGAATCACAGACGGACAGGCTATCATTTTGTCAATACGTACCAGTTCCTGACTATGTGAAGGTTCAATGTCAGCATATCCTTCCTTGACCATACTAACAAAATATCTACAGTATGAATCAATATCGGAGCAATGCCAGTCGCTTCATGACGCTTCTTCAATCCCTTCAGAATAGCCTCGGCAGCGGGGAGCTTATCAGCATCAGCCTGTACCGCATAGTGATGATACCATCAACAACCCACAAACAGAGTCAGGGGGACAGAAATCTTACAATGGCAAAAACGAGGTCTGCCTGCGACGCTGCCTGGGTAAGGACATCGAGATCGTCATAGGACCCAATCACAGTCTCCAAGCCTAAGGTCCGCAGTTTCTCTGCCTTCTCGGGAGAGCGAGCAAGAACGGTGATCTTGAAGGAGTTCAGTTTCGGGTGCTTCAGCAATCTTGTTACGACGGAACCGCCAACGTATCCTATACATTCAATAGCATGTCGATCCAAACTTCAAGGGGAAGGAATATTAGATTATCCACGTACCTGTCGCTCCAGTGATGAAGATATTGAGTTTGGTCGACATTTCCGAATTGTGGGAGAGGTTATTTAGAACGGTAATAGTCCAGTGGACCTTGGGAGGGCATTATATATTTTGAACTGAACGGTGAGTTCATCCCATGCCATCGCCGTAATCGCGCGTTCGTGAGACAACAACACCCGAAACGAGAGACTTGACTTGTCACCCCAGTTATCATCGGGAATTAGGCACTTTCTCTGTCATCAATTTGCTTCCGACGGTCATTTGCTCAGCAATGGTTCGGAGTGGCTGTGCATTTACCGAAAACAGAACGACTGCATCCTTAACCGCGAAGACTACCCTAGAATCGTATCAGAAACCTGAGTTATTCCGTACACTTGAGCAAGTACTTACTCATAGTGATCCGGGTGAGACAACTGAGGGATGGGGACCCCTGGCCGAGCCTGAAGACCCTTGGCAAATATGTCCACACGATATTACGGGTTCTGTGGTGTTGTATGATCTTACGCAAAAGCACTGGCAGTTGCAATGCTTCAAGTAGAGCATTTCTCTTATTCTCTAACCGGCATTGATGTAGCTCGTGCATTACGCAATACGCTGTAGAAATAAATAGCAGTTTGGCTTCCAAACTGTATATTGAAGAGGACAACAGGAATGAATTAAGAGACGACGCGAAAGTACCTAAGTTGATAATAGGTCTGCTGTAACCAAGTACGGAGGTAGCATGTGGTATATTCCTCCCGTTCTCTTCAAGTTTCCCATCCCTTCAAGTTCAAGTTAGATGGTGGCATACGTCATAAAATCTACTAACACTAGAGAGAAGACTTATGAGAGTCATGTAAGCGAAAGCTGGATGAAGCGACTAACCGTCATGCTCCCAGCGCTGGTATTCATGATAAGGGCAACAATGAGGCCGTACAGACCCAGCACTTCGGCAAAAATGAGGATAAGAATCTAAGGAACAGGTGTTAGGGAACTTAGAAGACGGAGGGACTAGCAGAGAATCGTACCATGCCGACGAAGAGCCTGGGCTGTTGGGCTGTTCCCCGTACACCAGCATCACCGACAATACCGATGGCAAAGCCAGCAGCGAGACCAGCGAGACCGACGGAAAGACCAGCGCCGAGCTGAGTGAACCCCTGGGCGAGCGACATGTTCGACTTAACTGTTATATCTCGCGTAAGTCATTTGGCATAACAGAGACACGAAATGGCACGCACGGTCACCGGCAATGAGCACTGATACGACAAGACCGTAAATCTGCACAGATTAGACGCGTCAGTAACTGTGCACATAAAGGGCGCAGTTCATGGACTGCGGATCTTGGATGAAGAGCCAACGCATGGAGGGGGAGAACTTACTGCGATAATACCAGCCATAATAACGGGAACAACACACTTCATCATCAGGTCCGGTCGCAGGACTGACATAGCAGAAATGCCGACACCGGATTTTGCGGTACCATAACTAAAAAATGGAGAGAAATGAACAACTATAGGGACACGTAGGCGGGCCGCAGCGACGACGTACCTTGCTCCAATGCCTGCCGACGAGATTCCATCGTCAATAGTCCGTTCCGAACACTCAGGAGTATAACCTCGCATTATAGCGAGCTAATAGATGATAGCACTCACAAGTGAAGACGATTGCGCTGGTGCAACCCTACGGAGGCAACGGAGTCGTCATTGAGAAGTCGCGCCGCAGCAGCAAGATATAAGGGACTCACCATAGCACTGAAGAAGGGAGCGTACACGGGGCAAAGGTCAGACATGTTTTACAGAAGGATGAGTTGGTGAAGACGGGGAGGACGATGAACAAGGGATGGTTCGGACGAGGCAGAGGTACACCAGAACACTGCCAAGAGTTCACTTTCTCCGGCGAGTTCCGGGCGGAGATACAACGGGGTATGAATATGTGGCACCAAAGTCCAACTTGCTTGACAAGAATCTTTCAAACTCCTTCTCCAATGATGTACCCTCCGTTCCGAGAAATGAGACCTTGAGAACTCAGCCCAGAATTTTCCCAGTATATCAAGGTCGCGACTTGCTTTATAAGCTCTATAATTTTACCGATTCCAGAAGAAGTATCTTGCTCAATCATAGTAGCACTACCAGTGTAAATTCTCATTGATTTTGGCTTTCTGGCATCTTTACTTACCTTCGGTTGAACAAGAACTTGAAAGTTTGAACATGGAATTTGCAGGCTCAGATCGAGTCGGATATGCTTGATCAATTTTGAGCTCAAAAACGGTCATGAACTTACAACAGAAACATACGGATTGACGGATTCTGTCCTGTAGCGAGTTCAGCTTTCAGAATTTCTGAGCTACAATCTCCATAATCTACTTCTGAAGTAGTCCATGGCTAGTTTCTATATAATCTATGCAATACCTTGCAAATAGGAAATCATTAGTGTCAGTAATGATCTCATGTCTGAGAAGCTGTTTATGAGAAATCCTCTATGAGAACGCCTCAGGGCTGATATAATTTTGGGAAAGCTACATATTTCAATAATATTTAACTGTGAGAAATTAGGATCAAGTACTTGTGCTCTCTGCGCGGCATGGATGCATCTGCAAAATCAATTTTGGGTAGTCTTGGGGAGTACTTTCCGCTTAAAGTGATATTCAGCTTTCTTTCGACTTTTTATCGGCAGTTGGACTTATCATCTTTCGTTCGGGAGGTAGGAAGTGAACTAACTGACTCCAAACCGCTCTCCCGCCTTCTGTATCGACAGATAGACCAGTCATCGGTAAACATGGTTCGCAGAATCCAGCGATGTCGGACACGGATACAATTACGCGAATTTATTGGAAAGACGCCGTTGATTGTTCTTAAATAGCTTGGATTCTATTTTATCTAGCATGCTATTTTACATATATGGTACGTACATATACACAGCACAGTAAGAAGGGGAAGTAGCTAACGGGCTCGACTAGCCGGAAAAGGCATAGAACTTTCCTATTACGTCGAAAATCGAAGGCGGCAAACAAACACCATTTCTCTGCTTTTATCACCTACTTCTCACCTGCTATATGTATATGTACAGTTGCGCGACAAAATACAGTATGTGACATATTCTATTTAGATAATAATCTTGCAGTGTCTATTCTACATCAGCCACGTCGCCGGCCTCCAACTCCAACTCCTCCTCCTCTGCGATGAGCTTCTCTACCTCGAGTGCAGCCATGCACCCACTGCCTGCGCTAGTGATCGCTTGCCTGTATCGCTTGTCCTGGACATCACCGGCAGCAAAGACACCTCTCACAGAGGTCTGAGTAGTTCCGGGTACGGTAATGATGTACCCATCGGGATCCGTCTGGAGCTGCGTGCGCACAAGGGATGTTGCGGGCTCGTGGCCTGAAAAAGACAATGGTCAGTGAGAGTTTGCTCATTAGAGGGTTCAAGAATACACGCACCTATAGCATAGAAGAGTCCACTAACCTGGAGATCCTTCTCCTCGCCAGTAATGATGTTCTTGATCCGAAGGTTGTTGAGAAGATCACCGTCGCCTTGGCACTCAGTGGCAACGGTATTCCAGAGGACAGTCTGGAAATAACATGTGAGCATGAAAATATGTGCAAGGCATGGCCAACTAAACGCACAATCTTCGGGTTGTTCATCAACCGCTTTGCCATGATCTTGGAGGCACGGAGTTCGCCTCTGCGAACAAGAACGTAGACGTGGGAACCATATTTCGTGAGATCTGCAAAACACGAGGTGAGCACGTAGCGAAGAAACCAACCACAATGAGCTTACATGTCGCTTCCTCGGCGGCAGAGTCACCTCCTCCGATGACAGCTAAAGGTTTATTCCTACGCAGTGCAAGAACCGTCGTCAGTCGACCCGGCCTTACGGTCCCGATATCGAGAATACTTGCCGGAAAATCGGGACAGCACCATCGCAGACAGCACATGCGCTGATACCGCTCTGCCAATATGTCTGCTCGCCCTTCAGCCCGAGCCTCTTTGCACTTGCACCGGTAGCAATGATAATAGTATCAGCTGTCTCCGGCTCATCCTCTTCCTGCATCTCGCGCCAATATCTGAATGGTCGTGCTGAAAGATCAATCTTCGAGACAGTCTCGGTGATGATGCGTGTGCCGAAGCGGAGAGATTGTTCACGGAATTTGTCCATGAGCTCAGGACCCATGATACCGGTTGGGAATCCGGGAAAGTTTTCAACTGCGAAGATGGTACGATCAGCTCGGAGCACAGTGTGGAGATTGCCTTCGATACATACCATCTGTCGTTGTCGTGAGCTGGCCACCGGCTGCGAATCCATTTGCCATGAATCCTTCGAAGAGCACTGGGTTCAAGTTCGCACGAGCCAGGTAGATCGCTGCGGTATGTCCGGCAGGTCCAGATCCGATGATAAGCTATGGGGAAGCAGCAAACGAGTAGGCGCAATTAGAGGCTGTACGGTTGGAGGTTCTTGGAGCTACTAACAACTTTGGAATGCATCTTGGTGCTTTTCGGCACTTTGCCGTTGGTGATAGGAGCCATTGTTGAGTTCTTGTACGACGGAGCAGATGCAACCAGGGGGAGAGAAGCCAAACTTCTGCGGAAGGAGTGGGTAAAGAGCCGATAAGACAGGATTTTAAGACAGATAAGTGAAGGAGATAGGAATCGATAGACAATGTTTTATACTCTGCGCAAGGTGTTGGGACAGTCACGATCTGGCTTAGAACGCTTAGCTCAGGCTTAGCAATTTCTCTCACGTGCCAGGTCAGGATAGGTTATTTTCACGTCCGTACCCGCGCCTCCGTGAGCCCGGATCCGCCTCCACTGAGAAGACCAGGACGCATGGGATCACATCTCCTACGAAATAGCCTATTTCATGACGGAATTGTTTCATTGATGCTTCGTTTCCTTGATCCTTGTTTACTCGAGTATGATCCACTTCATACCATCGTTGCAACGACCATGCTGTCGTTTTCCAGAATGTATAGTCATCGTTCGCCGACTCCCGATCGGACCAAGCTCGACGTCCTGCTCACTGAGCAGATCACGCCGGCTATGCTTGGCTATGTCACCGATGACCAATGCGTGACTACCGCCCTCATTGTTCAACGTTCAGCGCGGATGGCGCTCCCTCATGCGAGGCTCGAGCACGTCACCGTCAAAAAAATCCAACTGAAGACGATATCGTTGTTCGGTTCCATATTCGTTGAACATTTGTCAACACCATCATCATCATTCATGCATCTACTTACATCCATACTTATAACTATTGTATGCATGGGCAGAATACAAGTTACTAGTTAGGGCGAGTATACACGTATTTAACGATGAATTAACGAGACCAGTGTAATGGCCTATCGAAGTTACCAATAAATAGTTCAAGGGTCCAATTGTCCCCCTGCAATTAGTTCTCGACTCTCAGTTAATATGTGCTCGCAACGGTACCAACGCGGCCGCCGTCGACAAGCCACACCGCGCCGTTAACATAAGCACCAGCGCGGCTCGCCAGGAAAAGAATAGCGCCAGCCATATCCTTTAACAATTGCTATCAGAATTGAGTCAATGTACGCGATAAGAACCAGCATACCTCCTGAGTGCCTACACGACGAAGAGGAACGGCATTAGCCAAGGCAATAGGATCAAGTCTGAAGTCCGGAGTGGGACTCGTAGTCATTTCTAGTTGAATTCGCTAGCATCAGTACAGGGATAAAAGATGTAGACTAAGCTTACCACTAGGCCAAACACCAGGTGCCAAGACATTGCTGCGAATTCCCCAAGGCGATAGCAAATTTGCCAATAGTTTACCAAGGTGCGTGCAGGCATGTTTTGAAAGGGTATATGAGGGAGAAAGAACCTTCGAATCTACTCGGAAGGCCCCGGAAGAAGATATAGATAGAACTTGCGAGGTGTGATATGGCGGCCTTGAGAAAGCGTCTGGGTTATTGGGAGAAAGCGCAAATCGCTGTCGGCGAATATTACCTTGATGGAGGAGGTCAAGAAAGGCAACAGTGGTGTAGTATACGGATGTGACATTGGTAGCAAATGTCTCTGCAAAATCCTCAGGCGAGCCTGTGTCCCATAACGCGCTCTGGAAGGCTTTTATTGAAGGTACGGAAGCACCACAACTGGGGGAGGCGGGGGGAGAGGGTGGATGAGCAAGCTCTGATGAGTCATCTGGTGAGGGTAGGGGATGTGCGTAAAGATTTCTCGCAATCCCAGCGTTGTTGACAAGCAGATCGACGAATCCATGATGAGCCTTCACAGCCTCCACTATCGCGAGCAGGCTATCTCGGTTCGTGATATCACCCTCGATTGGGATAATTTTCTCATATTTCTGTAACAAGCAGGTTCAGCAAGCGAGGACAATAATAGAGCCGGATGTCTGAACGTGGAAATGTGTCGGGATGGGGCAGATCGCGGAACTAAATACCGACACTGCCCTTGAGTGGAAATCATGAACAGAGCAAATACATACGCTGTTCTCTTTTGCTGCCTTTTCAAGAACTTCCGCACGACGGCCTACAATGTAGACGGTGGCGCCGTTATTCTCAAGAGCCGTAGCCATCATGAGACCAATTCCTGAGAAGAGAGAATGCAATTGGTCAGTCAGACGTGTCCGATGAGAGTAAACGTGCTGACCACATGGAGGAGGTAAACATCCACCGCCAGTCGCTAACGCGCGTTAAAGAACTCACCCGTTCCACCACCCGTCACGACAGCGACGAGACCTTCTACATTAAAGATATGCTCTGCGCTAAGTGCGGATGTGGTGCTGGGATGATGGGGATTGAGTAGGCTACTGTTCGATGGAGAAGCGGCCATGATAAGAGGGAGAAACACGAACGAGAAAGGAACAGCCGAAGAGCAACGATTAGCGGAAAGAACACCGCTGCTTCTGCGTCACAAGATGCAGGGGATATCACGATTGCCCATGGACAGAAACCGACACAGGACTTTATAGAAACTATAAGGCACAGTGCCGGCTGCGAATAAACCCTTCAGGTTTAGGACAGATGCCGAATCCAGGAGCGCAATCTAGCGGCCTCTCAAACTGGGTTTACTTGGTTTCAATCTCCGTAAGATTACATAAACCCTTCACACGTGAAGATGTAAACATTCCGTGGACGGCGTTTAGTTAAGACCATCATCACTGTCACTGATCTCCGCGCATTTCTACAGTTCTACCGCGCTGTGTATTCTGCCAGTGCAATAATATGTCTTGTATTCTGCCTACTGCTTATAATTATCCTCGGACACGCAGCGAGCTCGGAACACTAGCGATATTTAACTATATTTATCCTCGGACGCTCAGCGAAGTCAGAACATTATTAATTACTAATATCGACATATTTATGCTCGGACGCATGAGAAGCTTGGGGTGCGGGGCTTGGAATACTACACATATCGATGGATTGGCAGTCCCTACCACCTGTTCAATCATGACGTGTATTTCAACCTCCACAAGGCACAAGTTAACACTTGACCCCTATTATCAGACAAATCTCTAACATGATCGTATGCGTATATTTTTGCTCCCATATATGTATGATTGATCCTACCCCGCATAGCTAGTCTCTGTTACGCCCTGGGGCTTGCGCAGCCATGACTGAAAAGGAACATCGCATCAACGGAGCTACGTCCATTAGATTGGTCGTTCATACATTATTTCCGTATTTTCCTAATTGATTTGCCATAACTCCCTCGGTTCTAGCCTCCAAAAGCCTCGCATGAGCCCCCTTTGTGTGGGCGGTGTTAGGTTTGAGGCTAGCCTCCCAATACTTCTGTGAGGCATGGCTTGAACGAACTCAAAATAATCAGCCACATACATATCATAATCCGAATCGCGAAGTTAGTGGACAGGGAATGGCCACAACTGGCACTGTCCAACGTCAGACTTAAATGAATTATGGCAAGCTAAGTCACCGGCTCCAACCGGCCAAACAATGATCGTGTGGAACATCTTGCCACTTACATATCACCCCGAGCATTGCCCGAGAACCCTCAAAAAGACGGTAAGCTTTTCCCTTTGAATCGCACTTCCTCTCACTCCCTCGGTGAACGCCGTTTTAACAGTCTTAGGTCCCGAAATATGGCGATGATTCAACCTTCCTCTAGCAAGCATATAGCACGACATTGTCGCTTGACTCAATAGTGGGTGTCAATCCATGATCCTTGAAAGTGGATTCTCAGTTGACAAGAATTCGGTCTCAGCAAAAAGCCGATTTATCCAAACAGGTGCTATCTTTAAACCATAAATATTCTCAATTTCCGTCACATGCGTCTGCTTACTCAATTCGCGAACTGTATGGGATGTAAACATGTTTCTTCACGACATGTTAACTAACTAATCCAACTGGAGCAAATGTGAATTTCCGTGCCACTATCTTCTCGCAGTATTCGAAGTGCCTCTCGTTGACCTCCTGACTATTGTTTAAAATATAAAGCAGCAAGCCTTTTAATCATCATCTTCAGTTTCTTAGAATTCCTGTGCACATATAGGTCTCTTACCAGCACCACCGAAATACCCATATAACTTTTAGTGGTTTGCAGGCAACATGTGTCGACCACTGTCTACTTCATTCTAATCATGTCGGGCCTGGTCGTCGTCTACCTGAATGTTGCCCTGGATCGTGGCATAGTACACCACCGATACTTCTAGTCTCTCTCCGGGCTTTGTGGCTTAATCGTGGCATCTTAGCTTTCTATGGTTTCTAACTCACGAGGTAGGATAATCGCTAAACACGGGCATCATATTCTCGTGTGATGTCGTGTCGCTCTTAGCATTGACACACCATGAAGTACATGCCTAGTGCTTACCGTCCAACCCTCGGGGACCTGCAAGTTTAAACACCGGTCTCATAACCCCCGTATTCTTCCATCGTCTCCGCGGTGTTAGTATTCTTGACGTCGTGAGACAGCGTACAAATATTTTCTATGTGCATTAATCGATGTTCCTCTTCTGCTCACTTGAGAAACCCTGTGGCTACTTTCTTTAGTGTCATGACTAGTCTCTGATACGCGGGACGATTTGTGATTCTGTCATACTTTTCCCTGAGGCAAGAAATTGCATGTGTATGCATATCGAGCATCATGCTGACCCTAGGTGATTTTTCTGTATATGAAGCCGGCGGCAAAGTGCTACACTGCTTCCTGATCCCAGATTCAATCAAACGTCATCAGGTCCCTCACAGTCTCTCACCGTCTGTGTTCGACATGTACGAAACCCACGTCGTAGTTTGTCATATATGAGAAACCAGCACGATATCGAACACGATGGCCCGCTCTTCATAGTCTTTTTAGACATGGTGGTTTACGCTTACTATTATTTATTCTTAACAGATCCTCCTGTCTGTCGTTGTACTTTAGGATCTCCCCGAACTGAGCAGTCAGTGTACTTGACCCGAGCCCGGACCAATCACGAGTGCGCTTTTGTTACTTATCGCGTTCGGGAGTTAGACCGGACCGAAGATTCAAGAATGCCTCCGGATTCCGCTCGTATTACTAAAATTACTCCCATCTTACACATGGAACCGTAGCCCTGCCAGAAGCTTTCAACAATAGAAGGTTCTGTACAGCTGGAGACGGTTCATGCCGATCGTCCATATGGATATCGAATTATAAACCAACGCCCGCGAACCATAGCATCGTTATTAGCCCTCTATTTGCCGCAAGTTGAGAGAGAGCTGCACGACAAAGAACATGGCAATGGATTTTGGCGGTCTCGAAATTGCTTAGCATTCAGTGAAACCACGCCAAATTAAAGCGCAAGTATGCTGCACTTATAGCATATATTGATATCAACGGTAAGACCGCTCCGAGTTCAAGGTTTCAGCAATTGAACAAATCTATATATGCATGACATCTCAATCATTTCTGATCGTGATCGTAGTATGTACCGGTTGCATTCAATTCTCAGAGGACTGTGCGTAAGTGGCCTCGAGTCTGGATTTAACATAATCACCAGCTGACACGACTTCGTACTTGGCAGGAGAGCCAGGGGTCACACATGTAGGAATCGGCTTGAAATTGACGTTATTAGAAGGACTGGAAGGATATATTGCCGCAAACTCATCACTTACCTTGAGAAGGACGTCGTAATCAGTGCCAAAAAACAAAGGCATAGAGAAACGCTCGGTTCCAGAGCGATTGATCACACGGTGCATCGTTGACTTGAATACATCATCTTTGATGCGCGTAGGTGAGTAGCTTTGAAGCACTTTATCATAGATGCATATAGCACTTACTGGTCCAACGGGCAAATTGATCTCCCAGGCTAGAAAGGAAACTCCGAATTAGGAATGACAGAGAAAGATATAACTGAGAGGGAATTTTACTTGACTACAACGGTGCCCGCGATTGGAACTGCATCCACCCACTTACCAGAAGCATTTTGGACTTGCAACCCGCCTGCAGAATCTTGCCAAAGAATGGTGAAGCACTGTATAATAGCAAATAAGAATCAAATGTTAAAAGTATCCACCTCATTAGTACTTGCTTCGTAGCTAAATTCAATGTTCAGTACGCAATAAAATCATAGAATCATGAAATGCTACAAACATACTCTGTGTGAGCGCCTATACCAATTTGTTTGCCATCTTCGAGTTTCGTTGGTTGTTGTGATGGATAATGTAAAAGGCGCATGATAGCAGCTGGTTTGGTTGTCTGATAGCCAAAAAAAAAAAACAATCTTACGTCGGGATCTGATAGGAGGCCTGTGCGAAAGTGCAATCACCTTATCGTCGAAGAAATTCTCAGGAAGATCCAGCGCAAGCGCAAATAGAGGGAAAAAAAGTTTCCCTACATGAAGCGCGGCATGGCTACAAGGAGTAGCCTCATTAATACTTATCCCAAATTTGCCTCTAGATCACCAATACGTACTAGTATGCGAGTACGGCTTCCTTGAAGCCAGGCAAATCCCGTGGCCAGACATTAGAACCTGACATGACACCATCGTTTCTGCCTGAATTAGTTGTTCCTGGAACTTCGTCATTGGGTTCCCATCCGATATCAAACCCTTCGTGGACATCACCGTTTCCCTCTGAGTTGGTGTTTTCTCCTAAAAGAGGCGTATAACCTTTGAAGTTAGGAGTGTTATGAATATCAAGCTGATCCAAAATGTAAGACATGAATGTTGAGATTCCAATAGTGAAAAATACCAACCTCCATTTTCACCGAGTCCGGAAGAGCGAAATATCTCTTGCCAGCATCAATTGCCTCACTGATGATCTCCTCTGGGATGCCATGGTTCTTGGCTTTTCAACATGAAGTTCAATAATAAATCATCGGCACTCGCGGGATTACTTCTCACCATAAAAGAATCCAACCTAAATAAATAACCATGCTGGAATAAACTATTGTAGGATTTGAACGAAGAAACTTCGAAGCCGAAACCTACATTTATACAAGCGTCTCTGATTCGATCAGCGAGTTCCCGCCGTTCAGTGGGATTATTGCTAGAAGCATCCTTGAGGTCACTGGGAAATATATTACCATAATTAGCCGTGTATATTTTTAAATTAAATATGAGGTTTCCTTACATCACAGGTATCTCCTCAAAGGTGCTATCGGTGCGACTGTTTGCCAACAAATATCCAGGAGAAGGGGTGGCTGGAAACTCCAAGTGATGGTGATGGACCATCTAGCGCACTCAGTCAGCTCGATGAAAGCGACAAGTTACGATCCAAAAACCTACTGCTATATAGGAACAAAGAAATGGCCCTGCTGTAGACACGATAATCTTGCCAGTAAACGATCGTCCACGATGGAACTTAACCAGGAGTCATGACATCTACGAGTTGGTTATGTTTATCAGTATCCTTGGACAGAAGGCAAAACTTACAAAAGCAAACAAAGGGTGCGATGATTGATCGGCAATCGCTTTCAACTTTGCTTCTAATGCAACTCCAAAACTGTCCGCTGCGTTTACTTCCATAAACTCCAAAGTTCAAGCTACCTATCCTGAAACATGCCCACAGCAAGTACACCTGTGCGGTTTTATACATATTTAAGGACACATTCATCCTGCCGAATCGTAAAGGGAGATGATTGCATTCATTATCATATCAATAATTTCCGCAGTTGTGTGGTGTTCAGGCGATAATGTTGTCACCTTATGACACAGAATGAAGAGAGTGAAAACTATTCGAGGGTCCAATAAATTAACAACTACAATAGAGTCCTCTGCCATAAATATTTGGATTCCGTTCCGTTTACTTCGACTAAGTCGGGTTTACTTGGTGGCGAGATCTCGAGCGAAATGGAAGAAGTCGACACTGGAACCATTCACGCCATACTTGTATATCTGAGGAGGAAAATACTGAGAACGGCAATTTGAAGAGAGAAACAATCTACTCACGAAATGCGAAGCGACCCAACTTGAGAAAAGGGCCCGCTGATATGTCTCTGGGAGTCTCTCTAGTAGAGTCTTCAATCCGACTTGATCGACGAGAGTCTTAGGAATGGCTCTCCGGATGACACCCTCTCTGCTGGGAATATCGTCATAGAGATCCGAACTCTCGAGTTCAGCTTGAAGGTTATTCAGAGTTGACGATAACTCATCCGAAATAGTTGTGCGCGGCTTTGCTCCTTGCAGACGCGAATGTTCACGCCAAATGCACTGGAATTCTGCAGCAGCGTTTTCGGAGATTTTGGCTTGAATATCCTTGACATAGTTTTGGTAGAACTGAGATGGCTTCCCATCCTTGAAGACCATCAAGTCGACATATTCCTGTGTCGATAGAGCGAGACCAGCCAGGACCTCTAGGGAAGAACTCGTTACACCACCTATACGGTGCATGAAATTAGTACATATTGGGTTATATGCAGCCAGCGAACACACCCTTATTGGTGCTGGAATCCTTGAACAGAATCACTTTACGCTTCTCAAGATGGAGGCGAGCTTGCTGGGTGAGGAACAAGTTCGCGCCCTCGACGATGTACTTGAAGTGAGGCTTTCCTTCCGAGTCAAACAGAGCAGCCATATTGGAGATATTTACTGCTTCTGGCCTGAATCCGGGAATCAGTTCATGCAGAGACATCAGCTATGGCATAAACTGACCGTCCACCACAAGGCACGAAGAGATCAGCCTTGAAGCGCAAGTGAGCGCCGTTCCGGAAGTCTGTGCCATCGAGGACCAATTCTCCAGCTACGCAATTTAGAATAAGCCATCGATGAGATAAAAAAAGTTATCGGAGCTCACAGGGTAATCTGACATCGTGTTCCTCCACCTTGACCAGGTATCCATCCTTGCTGAGCTTTGAGGTGTCGAAATGTCCAACGGGGACGCGTAGTTTCGCGAGGCGAACGAGCTCAGCGCGGTCGAGGCCTGAAGGATCGGCAAGAACTCCACTGCCGTCGATAACAGCCACTGTTTTGTCAGAAGATAGGAGAATTTCATCTACAAGGTCACATAAGTTATTGCGCAAGCTTTCAAAACTTGCAAGGAACGTACTGGATCCCAAGTCTCCATCTGGGTGACAAAAGCATGGGTCAGCTAATTGATCTACATCATGAACAGAAATCACTTGCCTGGACCACCAGTTTGCACCTTCGTGATATCCTTCTCCCTGAGGCCAAGCTGCTTGTAGAGTCCCAAAACATACTGCCGAATCGACAGTGAGGTCATCCCATAAGTGTCATGCGGTATACCACCGAGCCTCTCAGCGCTCTTGCCCGTAGTGAACGACTTCCACCAAGTCTCAGCACCTCGTTCGCGGGCATGTACTGTAGAACAGGTCAAAGTCGATTACTTAGCATGAAATCGATTTCACTTACACGCAGCCCAGTCCATCATATCAGCGGTGCCCTCTACGCATGCACATCAATAATAAGTCTGCAGAAGAGCTACGTAGAACATACCGTCGGGACCGAAGAACAGCAACTCGGGTTTCCCGTAAAAATCAACGATGGGTTCTTTGATTCCCGGGGTTTGACCAGGAATGAGAAGGTCGATAACAGCCTAATCACTCGAATAAGCGGATGTTCGGGTGCATTCAGAAGCAATACAGCTTACATCAACATATTTCTCGAAACATCGTCTCGGGTTGGCTCCAAGCCTGTCGATGAAGATGTCAGGGCACGGCGGCGAAGGGAAGAGGAAATGCCTACGAGGGGAGAATAGTACCCTTGGCACCTCCCTCAGGGATATCCTTGTTCTTCAAGGACTGTGTCGAAGCTAGGCCGTAGTTCTCGTCGAACCTACAAGATATTAGTGCCGCCACAGTTGAAAACATTAATAGTAGCTTACAATTGGCGCTGATTGATAGAGTAGCTCCTGCAAAAGTACCCGCAATTAGATACAATAGCTAAACAACTTACTGGGCACGCACTCTCTGTTTCTTGACATGACAATACGAATACCACCGCGAGCAACATCACGGAAGCGGATGTGGAACCCACGGAAATCATTCCCTAAACACCATCAGCAACGTATCCCTCGGTAGTTCAGGAAGCGAGCATACCGATAATGAAGAACATTCCAAAGGGTTTCTTAGGATACTCAACTTCAGGTAGGAAGTCCGGAGCAAGGCGGAAGGACAGTGCCACCTTCGTGGGTTGATAGAAATTCGTCTTCAGAACATGCCTGATTGCGAATTATGTTAGTTTCAATGCAGAAGAGACCGAGTGCACGGAGGATGTACTTATTGAAGATGAGGAAACTCTCGAGGACTTGGAGCTCGTGCTTGTTAGGAACAGAGCGACGGATCTTGTCGTAGAGCTCTTCATCGGTGAGAGGCTGCACGGTCTGAAGACGCTGGTATGACAGCGTCGGCCTGCATTTCCAATTAGCCGATCAACACGATTAGGGTACAACAGAAAGCATAAACGAACATCAAAGACGAGTTGTCAGACTCGGGATAGTGCGTCATCGCGAAGTTCACGTATAGCAGGCGGATCTAGGACGCCCAAAAGATTAATTCCTTCATGTAGAGATAAATAAAACAGAGGAAATGCACAAACCAAATCAGCATGAGCGTGGATGGTCTGCGCAATGCTCTCGCGCGTGAAGGTCTCCTCGCGGAACCTCCGCTTGATATCATTGAGGACCTCCGCGTGGGCGGGGTCGTTCTCGTTCAGCACGTTCTTGAGCTGGAGGTAAGCCGGCCCAAGCCGATTGCAGAAGTGTTGCGCGAAGATCCAACCACAGTCTGAGCAATATCATTCAGTCAGCAAGGAGCACCGCGACGAAATGTGTAGACTTACAGGCGTAGGTGGCTTCTTGCACGGCGTGACTTTCTGAGGACTTGGGGAGGAAGTACGGATTGTCTGGGAGACAGAAGAGTAGGGAAGCCTCCTTCATTACTTGGAAGATAGAGTGCTCGATCGGCGGCGCATTCCCGTTCGGGAGAGGGTTGAGGTACATCGAGATGATGGTAATGCCATTGGAGAATTGCTCTGCACATTGGTATGAGAAGCGCGCAAAGTATGCTGCAAGCTGCAATACTTACCGACGTATTTGCGCGCAGAGTAGAGCGAGTAGAAATGATACAGATTAGATAGCGCACTGCAGGCAAACGGAGATGAACTTCGGCCGATAACCAGGGATAGGGCTGTACAGGTTACATACCTGAAGAATCGGGAAGTGCCGCCCATCTTGTACCCAATCACCATCCGCCTCTCGCGCGTGCCCTCGACCTCGAACACCTCGATAACGGGTCCGTATCGCGATTCGACATTCCACATCACCTAGAAAGTAATTTCCATCAGCCCTCGCGCTCCGTTTCGCATCTCAGCCACAAGCATGATGCTGAAAGCCCACACCCACATTCTGGTAGATGTTCAACGTGTTCTCGGTGGCCTTTTCTAAAAAGGTGGCGTCTGAGACCGAACGGATGTCAGTCTTCCCCTCTGGCGTCAGCGCAGAGGACTTTGTCGGGAATTTGCATTTCGTAACAAAGTAGCATCGGAGCTGCTGGGAAGCGGTGGCAGAGATGGAGCCCGTCGAGCGGAAAGTTTCCAGACGATACGCGTTCTCTGGTGTAGAATTATCCAGGAATAGTTCGTCAATTCTGGTGTGAAAATGAAATACGTTAGCGCGTTGCTCGATTCCGGATGAAACGGATTGTGCGCGGCCGGGATCAATCTGTACGGCCGTCAAGGAGGAGGGGTACGGATCTTACCGCCGTGGGTATGTACACATGGGGTAACGGAAACCCAGATGGAACGAAAATAGACGCGGACCAAGGAGAATATTGGCCTACCTCGTTTCGCAGGTTGCGCCGGGCCCTTCGGTGGTGGTCAGACCTGGCGCGCTGGTGTGGATGAAAGTGGCACCGTTGCCTGCTTCGTCGATCTTCTCGAGGTCGATGACGAGCTTGGTGGGGTCGTGCTTGGTGAAGGCGAGGATCTTGGCGGCGAAGAGGGCAATGATATGATCGGAGATGATCTCGCGGGACTCGTTCTGGAAGTAGGTATCGTCGATGCCTAGGTTAGAGTAGAACCAGTTGACCTCGCCGGGGACGAGCTCGCTCGGGATGAAGCCCTGTGGCGCGGCAGAAAGCGGTTAGTCGAGACTCGGCGCGGGGAATGAAATGCGGGGTAAACGAATACGCACCTTGGCGGCGACGTCATTCTCGACAAGGGCGCGCTGCTCCTCCTTGCCCTTGAAGACGGGGGTGGTGTAGCCGGGGATGTTCTTGATGCGGTGGAGGGAGGTCTCGCTACCCGTGGCCGAGCTCGCTCCCGAGGGCCGCTGAGAGGGGATGCCCAAATGGTTTATGGACATGATGAGTGCGACCGGAGATGTATATTAGACTGTCAGAAAGGAGAAACGCGAGAATAAGGCGAAGATGGTCGAGAACTGGGGGGGGGAGGGAGATATGGGTGCATGGAGGGAGTGGGGGTCTTTATACGATCGGCGATGTAATAATTTGTTTACGGTTATGGATGGACGGAGGGATCATAGCCAGGATCGTAACCGAATCATAGTACAGACACGCGAAGGCTGCGCGCATCCAGGCGCATCCCCGCTCTCAACCCTTACTCGTGTAGCATCCTCGCCATTGGCTGCCACCGTCTCTCGACCATTGAATACACGTCAGCAACGGAGGAAGACATACACAGGAGGGCCGCAAGCACGGAACTAAGCCATGTCTGTCGTTTCACCTTGCCTGCACATGACCGCTTCTCCCCACAGAATTCAATCCTTCCTCGCGTGCACCTGCCCAGTCGCTGTGTCCGCACTCACAGGGTCGACATTCTACGTTTCCTTTCGCGACGCCGAGGATTCGTCAAGTTTACGTTGTAGTGGATAGAGGTGCCTTCAACGTTCGTACCATTGGTCTGCTTCAAGCAGAAACAAAGCAGGTGCCATAAACGTGCAAGAGTACATGGCGCAATATTCCCTGCATATTTTCGTCCCGCCTCCCCCTGTTCATAAAACCTTTAACGACAACTACGATCCGACATTTGCCCCAGCGCTTCTCTTCGCACCATTGAGAACTTGGCCCCCCATTCAACGCCAGCATTCGAGCTTGTGACCTTCTTGTGAACATTCAAACGTCGGCTGCGCTTAATACAATATAGCCTCCCGAACCCTCCCCAAAAGATCCTCTCACCGAAACGTGTTGGATCGTGAGGGGAGGTAGCACACCTGACATGGTCACAGACTTGTACCTTACTTGTCATATTCCCCCATTCTTGCCACATATCACACCGACGCGCTACGGCTACCGTCGTCAGGCGAAACGCGTCGGCGCGTGTAGGATGGCGCGGACGGACCTTGGCTGTCTAAGTTTTGCATGAGAACTTGTCGCTCTGCCGTATATTTGATCTCGAATAATGATTTCGGAGCATATGATAGTTTTGTACGACCCATAACTTACGTGTGCGTGGGGCGACGAGTACGGGTATTGTCGTGTCGGGCGTGTTCACCGGTCGAGTTTACTTGCAGCCGGGACTGCTACAGTGCTGTACCGAGGGCTGCGCAAGTCCGAGCGAGCCTGGAAGTCGTAACTCCGAATTTCCTTGCCCGCTTCACCTTCCAACTGCTCTCTCAGCTCTGTAAGCAATGTTCAGCCAAGCGCGAAAAAAATGTTATGCTGGGAGTTTCTTTGGACTGACGTAAGTGGGGCAACACGCCCGCGCGCGAAGAGCTTCCAGCACGATAGGACAGCGATAGGACAGCGATAGGACACGTCCGGGATACGATAAGCAATGTCAGGGACACGATAAGCAACGTCCAGCGTCGAATCCCTCCATCATTGCCTATCGCTGGCGGGATTGGTCGTGCAGCAATGCGCCCGCGGCCGTTAAGGGGTATTTATGCTATCTACTTTGCATCATGTCCACACAAAGTTTTGCATTCATCACAAAAAAAAACAGACACGAAAGCGATGAAATATTCCAGACTCGTATAAAGCAGACATACAAATCACTACACACTATAGAATACACAAGAAAAAAGTCCGCATTTTCTCTTCCTTTGATATTTAGTATCGAGCTGATTGTCAAATTCATCTCTATTCCGCTGGTGCTCAGTTCGAGTCGAGTTGAGCGAGACCCTCCCGCATGTACTCCTCGAACAGGGCCTTGTAGTCTTTGTGCCATCTGCTGAGGGCGGGCCTACCTTCCGCAATGTCTGCAGCGGCCCACATGATCCTCAGCTGGTCGACTTCTCGTTTCGTCTCGTTGTCGGGCACAACGATGTAAAAGTCTCCAGAGCGCACTTTGTCGATCATGTACAGCACAGTCTCCTCGGCGGACCATGCGCCGCTGGGCTTTGCATTGCTGCCGTCGGCGCCAGTCATACCTGTGAATACCCATCCCGGACTGCGAAAAGAAAGGGTCAGTTGATGTCCCAAAGTGAGGAGTGGAGTGGGACCGAAGGTGGGGATAGGTATCGAGACTCACATGAAGAGGTGAGCGGTCACGTTACCATCGGGTCGTTCGCGCAGCTCATACGCAAGACCTTCTGTGAGACTTTTCACGGCAGCTTTGGATGCGTTGTATGCCGCGTTTCCACTAAATGGAGACAGATGTCAGTTGCGCTGTTTTCGCTATTGAAAAAACGGCCATACGGTGGGTTTGTAATCCCTTGCTTCGAGCCCGTGTTGATGATCAAAGCTGGATTTTCTTGATGGATCATAGACTGTGGATGTAATAGATGGCCGTATCATACTCTTAGCCGGGCATATCCAGACTGGAAGCAAATGTAACGAGGCGTGCTTACAGAAACGAACGTTTGCTGCACATTCACGATACTGCATGGACAACGTAGGGTAAGCTTTAGGACGGGGATTGATCACGCGAGAAGGACGTACCCAAATAGATTGACGTCGAATACTTTGCGCCAGTTGTCAATGCCAGCCCACGACGTGCCTTTCGCGCCGATGCCAGCATTGTTCATGAGCACAGCAACCTGGATGAGAATAAGTCATGATCGGGGTCAAGGGTGGGCTATGTCGGCTGAAGGAGGAGAGGGGAAGAATGTAGGACGGAGGACAGACGGATCGATGACGACGACAATGATGACGATGACGATAGGAGGACATCGTGGAGTGGAGAAGAGCAACCTGTGCGAGAATATGAAGGAGAGAGAGAGAAGGCAGGATACAGCGCCGGGTGTGAACCGGACGTAAGGATCCTCACCTCGCCCCATGCTTCGTAGACTTTATCTCTCAACCGGACGACCTCCTCGAGTTTGGAGACATCGGTTGGGACGACTAGGACGTTAGCATCTCCCACTACTTTCCCGACCTCTTTCCCGACCGCGTTTAGCTTCGCCTCGTCGACATCTGCGAGGGCGAGCTTTAGGCCTAACCTAAGAATTATTTGATCAGATAGTAATACGATGGGCAGATTACAGCGTGATTATGCGCTTACTTCGCGAACTCCTTCGCAGCGGCTCTGCCAATCCCGTTGGCGGCCCCGGTGATGACGGCGACGCGTCCCGCATGAATAACGGGGTGGAGCTCGTCTGCCACGGACATGTTATCGACTTTGTAGGACGTCGTGCCGACAAACCCTGGACGCAGAGGCGAGGCATTGCGACTGCCGTGGTTGGAGCCTGGAAGCATTGTCGAAGAAGAAAGAGGATATAGGGTTATTGAGAGAAAGTCAAAGAGACGGATATATAGACAATAAAGCTAGGAGATGATAGATGAAAGAAAGGAGAGAATGCGCAGATGGGTGGCCCTTATAAATGTGCTTGGTTCGGAAAGTTCGTCGAAAAGAGTAACAGGGGCCGGTGTACTGAGCGCATCTGCTGTATCGCCTCCTCAATGACGTACCCAATCACAGTTCTCGTCCCACCCCGTTCTAGAATATGGCGCGATCGAACGGCACCAACGGTTGCGCCAGTGGGAAGATAGGCGGCAGCAAGGGGACCGGGATTTACATACTCTTCAAACGAGCATCCATGAGGAGGGCTGTGTACCAACCGCTTGGGGTAGTGATGGAGATATCATGGGACAAATAGGCCAGAAAATAGACGCACGAAGCCGATATATGAGAGCAAATTCCCTACACGTTTCTTCATCTTCTAGGGCAACTTGAACCCTAATTACCTTGTCGAAAGCCACGATCTATACTCGGATCTACACGAGGTTCACACTGCACAGAATCGCATCGATATCCGAGGACTTGAGGCGGCCGAAGCCATAATAATATAGTGGACACAGAAGGAAAATAATTACTCGTACAGGTGCAAGTATGAATTGTAAATATGAAACCAGGGCACACCAGCCTGCAGATCCATGTAGGTAGAGGAGGTTTTTACAAAAGAAAATATGGGGTAGAATCAAACCGAAGTCACGACAAATTAGTGAAAGATGGCAAAGAACTCCTGAAGGCAGGGCATAGTGGGTCAAAAGAACTGAGAGGAGATGGTAGAGGACTAGGTCCGTTCATCATAGTAAAAAATGTAGAAGGAGGGAGGAAAAAGAAGTGAGGAAGAAGGTATATTGGCCACGTGCCATTTCATCGCCTGTGTATTCGTGCGTCAAGCTCTTTGCCCCGTTTAAGGGGATTTCAGCGTCGCACTCGGGGGAAGACTACTCGGCGGGCCTCCATCGATCCCCATCTTCTTCCTCACCAGTTCGAACGTCTTCAACATCTTCCTCCGAGCTCCAAGCGCTGCCACACCCTTGGCTTCCAAAGCCGCCTCGTCCATGACCACCATATCCTGCCACTTCATCCCTTCAAAGTTAGGCGTGTATTTGTGCAGCCGCAGGCTCCTCAACCACGCTGAGATATCGGTGAGTAACGCAGGATCCACGTCCTCCTCGCCCTTCGGCGTGCTTCCGCCACCTACGCTCGAAGCGCTCTTCAGTCCAGGGGAGCGCCCGCTCGGGGGCCCGTTCCTCCCACGGCTGTTTATGCCCGCCGACATGGGCTGCATCCCGAGCCAGCCAGGCTGCGCGAACCCGCTCGCGGCCATCTGTGCTGCAAGCAGCTGCGCCTCGGGAGAGATGCCCATCGCGCTGAGCATGTTCATGTTCATATTCATGCCGAAGGGGCTCACAGGAGCCATCCCCATCCCGGGCATACCCATCGTGGGGCTGCCCAGCTGCATGCCGCCGAACCCGCCCATTGGCATGCCGCCGAGCCCATTCATTCCGTTATTGTTGTTACCGTTGTCGTCGTTGCCACCGAACCTGTTCGAAGGCCCACGAGAGCCGGACCAGCCACCTGCCCCGCTGGGGTTCCTCAGGCCGCCAGAAGCACCATGGCGTGCTTGCTGGTTTTGTTGTCCTGCATTGATAAGGTTTCCGTTTTCGTCGTATTGGCCGTTATTGTCTCTGTTGTCGTTGCCAGCGATCTTGCGGCGCATAGGCGGGTCTTGCATGCGCGGAACGCCGGGCGCCGCGTTCTTGGTCGACCAGTCGTTGAGCTTGTTCACAGTAGAGTCGAGCGTTTGAGGGGGAGCGCGAGTGTCCTTCTGGAACATCAGATTGAGCGGCGTATTGACCATGCTCGCCCAGCTGTTGTCGCTTGCACCATCGCCAGGGCGGGGGGAACCGATTGTACCGGAGAAATCGCTGCTCTTGGGGCGGGAGGGGTTGATCACCACCTCCTGGGCAGGCGCATTCTGCTCGGAGACTTGGCTGAGCTGAGGTGATGCCCAAGAAGAGCGATCCATGCCAGGAGAGTTCAAAACGGGAGCAGAGATGCGGTGCGCAGCGTTGTTGGCCTTGCTGGTGGCCTTCAACTTCTCACGCTGCTGAGCCAAGGTGGCTGCAGCATCTTGACCGGTGGGGTTCGCAGCAGAGTCTGGAGAGAGGAACTTGGACGAGTTGTCCAAAGCAAGCGACTGACGGTTGGTATTAAAGTTTCGCGCCGTGGGAGAAGCCGGCAGGCCGGATTTGAGACCGGGAGATTTCAAGTTCAATGTTGCAAGTTTAGCCTCCATCTGACTCTGCATGGAGCCTATAATAGTCGAGCCGTCAGGAACGGAAGACGAGCACTTGGACACGGGCGTCACTTACCGCCCATAGCCGGACTCAGCAGAGCTGTCATGGGATCGGACCTGGCCATCTGTTGCAGCACAGTGATGAAGAACCGGATTTGAACTTGAGTAGAATGTTGGAGAAGACTGTAAAGAGCGGCTGTGCGCTCGGCTTCCGAGAGAACCTTGAACCCTGTAAACGGCATGAGCTGCATTCATAACATTATATGGCCACAGCTACTTACATTGCTCGATGGCACTAAGCTCTTCTTTAAAATTAACATCCAGGGATGCAGCAGCCATATCCTCCTACAACTATGGATCAACGTATGTTGGACGATCGTGGGAGAGATGGACGCACTAGAGTAGCTTCGTAATTCTGAAGGTTTTCGAACCATTGATCAAGAGCTTCCGCTGAGGAGGTGACACGTCAGAACATGGGATCCAGTGATTTTCAGGAACCCATTACCTTCAGGAGTCTGGAACATGCCAGCGCTCCCCAGCAGCTCACTGGTAGGGCGAGCGCTCGACTGTCCTCCAGGGCGGGGCGAAGCGGGTGCCATGGGAGTTCCGCGAGAGGAAGGACCCATCGATTGGCGAGCACTGGCTTTGCCGTTGTCGTGGGGGCCAGGAGACGGGCTCGGGCTAGTGGAAGGTGGACGAAGACTCATCATGTAAAAGTGAAAGTGTTAAGAGAAGGAGATGGGGGTGGGGTATGATGGGGGTAGGATAAGAAAATTGGTCAGCGAAAACAAGGTATAGCTGATGTCGAGCCTGATATCTGCGGGTGGCTTTGACTTGGAAGGAGCCGTGAGGAGTCCTGACGTCGAGTCGGTGGACTGAGCTAGAAGCAAACAATGAGCACAGGGGGTGTGAGACCCTTAGGTACTGCCGTTTGGTATCTAGACGAGACCAGCGGAGCCTGCCGGTCTAGCGAAGTACGAGGTCAACGCAACGAACGGGGACGAGCAGAGGAGGCGAAGGAAAGCAATTACACCGGCGGTGGTGGTAAAGGCTAGAGAAGAGAAAAAGCTACGACAGCTTTTGTTGTCAACTGGAAAGGTCCAGGTTGCTACGCCACATCAATCAATACGTCCCATTTATAGGCTGCGCTGAGTCCCGAGCCCTCCTCCCCCTGATCATCGTAGAAACACATCCAGAACACAGCTTCTACCTCGATGTCGTCGTTTCACTTCCAGAATAGCTCCTACAGCCGTGCATATACTGGTGCTTAAGGCTTTCTTACCCACTCTCCCAAGAAGAGCTGTGTGATCAACGATGGTCCGCTACGTTGGTCAAGAACAACATTTAATCACATCCCCGTCTGTCGTCTGTCATCCGCCAACGTTCGTCAATTATCTATTTTACCCTCATCAACGACCACCTCATCCAGTATGCTCTCCTGTACTGCGAGAGCTTGAATACCTATACTCACGTCTTTTAGCTAAGCCATCTCTAGGATAAACCACTGGCAGTGGGCAATGAACACCAACAGTTCAGAGGCACTATAGGGTGATCAAGTGTTTGTTGCCTCATCAGCACCCACCGATCCAATGTGTGCCGTCCTGATGCCCTAATGACAGTGGGTGTCGCGGCAGCTACGCCGTCAATTCACCAACGCTACCTCACAAGTGATCTTGGACCATCTATAGCGGTTATTCCGCACCCGGAGATCTCTGCAGGAATCTTAACGCGTCACGAGAAAACCTTAATGGCTTTTGAGAGGTTTTGACGCCGAGGTGCTCCGTGTCTCACGCACTCATAACTCGTTTCAACTTTGGGCGAGGAATGGAGAAGTTCCGGTGGAAACTATTAACAAACTAACAGACACTCACGGAAAATGGATACTCTAAAGCAAACTTATTGGTGGGATGCCGTATACCTTTGGACAGCTCGTATTTTCCAGCCATTACTCGGATCGCAATGCCTTTCTATTTTGATCTTCTGACCAACTATAAGTACCATAGTCATGTATTCGGCACTGCAAGTATCATTACCGCGACCTGATAGTAAGTCTGCTTGTATTCCGAAGTTCGTTGTAATGCTAGATTGACAACAGATTGCAACAGAACAGCCAATATCATGCTATCGTCCCGTCCAGCGTTACTGCTCTTTCTCTTCCTAGGCGCGAGCTTTGCGTCTGCATTCTCTAACGGCTGTCCTGAGGATACATCATGGCCCCAACCATCCACATCCACCGCGAACTCAACAGGCTGCACCCAGCCAACCCTAACATCCAACCAAACGCAATGGTCCTCCCGCGAATATATCACAACTCACCTTCCCAACCCTCTCAAAGAAGTCTCCATGTTCTGGAGCGGCCAAGTGGACGGAATATCCATCATGGAAACGGCAGAACGATGCGCTGCCTCCCTCGGCGCTGCAACCGCCGGTATGATGATGTGCAATCTGGGCGGATTCACTATGCCCAATGATACATCTGTGGAGGCGAAGGCACTGAGGGACTATTCCTCGGAGGTGTTTGCGAAGTATACTAGTGGCCGGGCTTACGTCGTTTTTGGAACGGCTGTGAGGCCGACTGGCACATGGGCGACGATAGAGCTGCCCACCCTTCGGAAGAACCACCAGGTACAGAGCGTGGTGGAAGTCGATCGTGTAAGTTGTGCACGAGTGTGCTATCAGTATTGTGCACATGAAGAGGATTGCTTGGTATGGTTCTTTCCTGGTTTTTTTGGCTTTTTGCGAGGCTAATATAACTTTTATTGATAGGATATTAGGGCCTGCGAGGGTGTTGCAATCACCGCATCTCAATATTCCGACCTGTTTGATAAGTTTCAGTATTGGATGTCGAGGTTCCGCGCGATAGCGTTGAACTGGTAAAGTTTCACTATAAACACTCTGTATATTTGGCACTAGCAATAGAGTATATTGACTAACGAGTATGCGAATTCTCGAAAGACTCACGGGATGCAACGCGGCTGTGTAAATGTCCATGGTAAAAAGGCTATGATTATGTCACTGGGATATCGACAACCTCGTTGGTTTTTACTTCCATAAGAATGATACTTACTATGTGCTATTAGCTTCGTACATTTTGCAGCCTTCTACCACCGCCATGTTATGTGTGAATATTACGAGCATGACCGCGAATGGTGCTAAACAGAGTTGAACATCCTCGGATAACTCCGAAACGGCTTGCTTCGGTATCTTCATTACGTTCAACCTTTCTACATAGACCTCTGCCGGAGAAGCCCTCCTCCTCTTGAAGCACTACCTTCAACCAGCAGCTCTCATTTCGCTCTGCCGGATCTTGTTTATCTCCTTTTCTCTGGATCCCCATCTATGAGCTGAACTATCAGATACCTATGTAAAGCTCTTGTCGAGGGCCATTCATTCCAACGGTCTCGTGGGCGCCGTCGGATACGGTATCGCGCATGTGCACTGCAATTCTAAGTAACATCTCATTCTAATGCTCTGGGGTCGCGCACAATTCGCCACCGGACGCGATTAAGCCAGCTCTCTTGGGTCTTCATTTTGACTGTCCAAGTGACTGGTGCTATTACTAGTAGTAACTGTGGTTTCCCGACTTTACCTCATGTATGTCTGAAGAGTGAAGCTCGGCAGCGCACTTTCTCCTCGATTGACCTCGAGCACATTCGCACGACTTTGGGTCTTTACAGGGTTGCCGTCGCATATACTTCTTACATGAGGTAACCTCATTTTAATCCCAAAAGCTTACGAGCCATACCTCCGCAGAGTCCAAAGTGTGTTCTCCGATGACTTCGAGCCCGAAGTTTATCGAACCCCAGACATATGTTTATATAGCAGAGGCTATCCAAATACGGGTTTCATTCATGTGCCTTTGTATGTTAATTCGGTATTCGCTTCTGGTACGACCGGAAGAACAAAATGGTCTGGACGTATATCACCATTGGCAGCAGTCAGCCACTTGTTTTGACTTCGGGGCTTATGCTTTCCGTGCTCGAGGACAATATTAGTCTAGCATCTCACTTCCGATGATCTGCTGACTCGAATCCATTGGGTATCAGCTAGAGAAAGAACGACAAATGGAAAAGGACGTCAATCGTGGACGGTGAATCAGAAACCCGAACAGCAAAAGACTGGCGGATGACTTCTGGCCTGACAACTAATATTTTCGGAACGACTATTCGGATTCTCGATATTTGTTTATCTAGCTCTGCGGGGGCTTACAATGGTATAAATGCTCAGGATTTTTTTACTACTAACCAGGCGTCCCCAGACAGCTCTAGTTGTAAGCTTAAATCTTCTCTGTGTCTGGATATTCTTTTCTAACAACGAGGACTATCATGCAGAATTACTAAACCACTCAGAGAACTCATGCCATCCTTCCGCCTTGCTCTATTTGTCTTTTTCCTCTTCATAGCGGCTGGTCTTGTAGATGCATTGCCGCTAGAAGAGGCTACAGAGAAGAAGCGACCACGGCTACCCACTCCACCGTCACGGAGGCCTCCACCACCCACTGGGACAGCAGCCGCCACTTGCACTCAGCCGGCTCTTGTTGCTACTGCCAACGAGACACAATGGTCGACTCAACAATTCATAGAGACGAAACTTCCCAATCCCCTTAAGGAGGCACCTATTTTCTGGAGCGGCAGGGTAAACGAAACATCCGTTGTCGGGAACGCTGAAAAATGCGGCCCCATCGTTAAGGGTGCTACAGTCGGCATGATGATGTGTGAGATTGGTGGATTCACAATGCCCAGTGATAGTTCTCCGGACGCAACGAAGCTCTGGAATTTTGCCTCAGCGGTGTTCGCGAATCATACGGATGGCCGCGCCTATGTTGTATTGGGTACGACTGTAAACCCCAATGGCACCTGGGCGCAAATAGAACTACCTACTTTGAAGAAGAACCCACGTGTTCAGTCGGTGGTCGAGATTAACCGGGATACATGCACCAATAAATGCTACTGGTACTGTAAGGAGAAACGGGAATGCTTGGTGGGTGTTGATTGATTTTACGGCGACAGGTGTTGTCATGCTCATGTTACTCTGCTAGAATATTAACCCGTGTGATGCCACTGTGGTGAGTTCATTTTCTCTCTGAAACTCTGTATTATTGACTTATGAGTTTTTATTTTTCATTAAAAGACGCCTCCGAAGACTTTCTGAATGCGTCCACGGTCCGACGAGAAGGAGACAATATAGTGGCTACGTGTAAGTACAGCTGTATTAAATAAAAAAAGATATTCAGTACGTGACTGAAAATATCGCCTGTATAGCTGAACGATGATTAGCGTTTTGATGTGGAGACTAGTACATACGTATATTTTGTTTGTAGGCAGCCGGCCTCCTGAATTTTTCGATTATGTGTTCAACTATGTACTTGTTGAGAGAATAAATATGGATCGTCACTTGCACAATGTGATACCATTTATAAGATGCAGTATGGGCTACAGCTAAGACTTACTATGTTTAACTTATTTATGTAGCCGTCATTAGCTTTACTGCTTGGAGCATACGATCCTTGCTGTAATATTCCGACCTGTTTGATAAGTTTTGGTATTGGATGTCGAGGTTCCGCGGGATAGCATTGAACTGGTAAAGTTCCACTATAAACACTCTGTACATTTAGTATTGGAAATAGAGTATATTGACTAATGAATACGTGAATTCTCGAGGGACTCACGGGATGCAACGTGGCTGTGTAAATGTCCATGGTAAAATGACTATGATTATGTCACTGGGATATCGTCGATTGACAACCTCGTTGGTTTTTACTTCCATAAGAATATTACTTGCTATGTGCTATTAGCTTCGTGCTTTTTGTAGTTTTCTGCCACCGCCATATTATGCTTGAACGATTTGAACATTATGAACATTGACCGCGAATAGTGCTGGACAGAGTTGAACATCCTCGGATAACTCCGAAACGGCTTGCTTCAGTACTTGCATTACGTTCGACTTTTTCTACATAGACGTCTGCCGGAGAAGCCCTCCTCCTCTTGAAGCACTACCTTCAACTAGCAGCTCTCACTTTGCTCTGCCGGATTTTGTCTACCTCCTTTTTCCTTAATCTCCATCTACAAGCTGAAGTACCGGATACTTATGTAAAGCTATTGTCGACAACCATTCATTCCAACTGTCTCGTGTGCGCCGTCGGACACGGTATCACGCTTGTGTACTGCAATTCTAAGTAACGTCTCGTTCTAATGCTCTGGAGTTGCGCGCAATTCGCCACCGGATGTGATTAGGCCAGCTTTCTTGGGTCTTCATTTTGATTGTCCAAATGGCTGGTGCTATTACTAGTAGTAACTGTGGTTTCCCGACTTTACCTCATGTATGTCTGAAGAGTGAAGCTCGGCAGCGCACTTTCTCCTTGGCTGACCTCAAGCACGTTCATGTGACTTTGGGTCTTTACAGGGTTGCCGTCGCATATACTTCTTACATGAGGTAACCTCATTTTAATCCCAAAAGCTTACGAGCCATACCTCCGCAGAGTCCAAGGTGTGTTCTCCGACTACTTCGAACCTGAAATTTCTCTAACTCCAGCAATGCGTTTATATGGCAGAGGCTATCCAAATGCGGGTTTCACTCATGTACTTTTATATGTTAATTTGGTATTCGCTTCTGGTACGACCGGAAGAACAAAACGTTCTGGACATATATCACCATTGGCAGCAGTCAGCCACTTGTTTTGACTTCGGGGCTTATGCTTTCCGTGCTCGAGGACAATATTAGTCTAGCATCTCACTTCCGATGATCTGCTGACTCGAATCCATTGGGTATCAGGTGGAGAAAGAACCAATCGCCGAACGACAAACAGAAAAGGACGTCAATCGTGGATGGTAAATCAGAGACTCAAACACCGAAAGACTGGTGGATGACTTCTGGTATGACAATTAGTATTTTCGAGACGACTATTCGGATTCTCGATATTTGTTTATCTAGCTCTGCGGAGGCTTGCAATGGTATAAATGCTCAGGATTTTTTACTACTGACCAGGCGTCCCCAGACAGCTCTAGTTGTAAGCTTAAATCTTCTCTGTGTCTGGATATTCTTTTCTAACAACGAAAACCATCATGCAGAACTACTAAACCACTCAGAGAACTCATGCCATCCTTCCGCCTTGCTCTATTTGTCTTTTTCCTCTTCATAGCGGCTGGTCTTGTAGATGCATTGCCGCTAGAGGAAGCTGCAGAGAAGAAGCGACTACAGCCACCCACCCCACCGTCGCGGGGGCCTCCGCCACCCACCGGGACAGCAGCCGTCACTTGCACTCAACCGGCTCTTGTTGCTACTGTCAATAAGACGCAATGGTCGACTCAACAATTCATAGAGATGAAACTTCCCAATCCCCTTAAGGAGGCACCTATTTTCTGGAGCGGAAAGGTAAACGGAATATCCGTCGTCGCGGACGCTGAAAAATGCAGCCCCACCGTCAAAGGCGCTACAATCGGCATGATGATGTGTGATATCGGTGGATTCACGATGCCCAGTGATGATTCCACGGACTCAAGGAAGCTCTGGAATTTTGCCTCAGAGGTGTTCGCGAATCATGCTAGCGGCCGCGCCTATGTCGTGTTGGGTACGACTGTGGATCCCAATGGCACCTGGGTGCAGATAGAACTGCCTGCTTTGAAGAAGAACCCACGTGTTCAGTCAGTGGTCGAGATTAATCGGGATACATGCACCAATAAATGCTACTGGTACTGTACGAAGAAGCAGGAATGCTTGGTAGGTGTTGGATGATTTACGGCGACGAATATTGCCATGCTCATGTTACTTTGCTAGAATATCAACCCGTGTGATGCCACTGTGGTGAGTTCATTTTCTCTGGAACTCTGTATTATTGACTTATGAGTTTTATTTTTCATTAAAAGACGCCTCCGAAGACTTTTTGAATGCGTCCACGGTCCGACAAGAAGGAGACGAGATTGTGGCTATGAGTAAGTGCGGCTGCATTAAATGACAAAGATATTCAGCACGTGACTAAAAGCATTGCCTCTGTGTAGCTGAACGATGACTTTAATGGCATTTTGAAGCAAGGACTAGTCCATGCGTATATTTTATTTGTAGGCAGCCGTTTTTCCGAATTTTTCGATTATGTGTTCAACCACGTATTTGTTGAGAGAATAAATATGGATCGTTATTTGCACAGTGTGATACTATTTATAAGACGCAGTATGAGCTACAGCCGAGATTTACAATGTTTAACTTGTTTATGTAGCCGTAATTAGCTTCACTGCTTGGAGCATACGATCCTTGCTATGTATGATCGGGGCCTGTGAGGGTGTTGCAATCGTCACATCTCAATATTCCAACCTGTTTGATAAGTTTCAGTAGTAGATGTCGAGGTTCCGTGGGATAGCATTGAAGTGGTGAAGTTCCACTATAAACCTTCTATGTACATTTAGCATTGGAAATAGAGTATATTGACTGACGAGTACGTGAATTCTCGAGGGACTCACGGGATGCAACGCGGCTGAGTAAATGTTTATGGTGAAAAGACTATGATTATGTCACTGAGATATAGAAAACCTCGTTGGTTTTTACTTCCATAAGAATGCTATTTACTATGTGCTACTAGCTTCGTACTTTTTGCAGCTTTCTGCCACGGCCATATTATGTTTGAATGTTATGAACATTATGAGCATTGACCGCGAATGGTGCTGAACATGAATGTCCTCGGATAACTCCGAAACGGCTTGCTTCGGTACTTTCATTATGTTCAACATAGACCTCTACTGGAGAAGCCCTCCTCTTGAAGCACCTCCTTCAACCGGCAGCTCTCATTTCACTCTGCCGGATCTTGTCTATCTCCTTTCCCTGAATCCCCATCTACAAGCTGAAGTACCGGATGCCTATGTAAAGCTCTTGTCGAGGGCCATTCATTCCAACTGTCTCGTGGGCGCCGTCGAGCACGGTATTACGCGTGTGTACTGTAACATCTCGCTCTAATGCTCTGGAGTTGCGCGCAATTCGCCACCGGATACGATTAGTCCAGTTTTCTTGGGTCTTCATTTTGATTGTCCAAGTGACTGGTGCTATTACTAGTAGTAACTGTGGTTTCCCGACTTTACCTCATGTATGTCTGAAGAGTGAAGCTCGGCAGCGCACTTTCTCCTCAAGCACATTAGCACGGCTTTGGGTCTTTACAGGGTTGCCGTCGCATATACTTCTTACATGAGGTAACCTCATTTTTATCCTAAAAGCTTACGAGCCATACCTCCGCAGAGTCCAAGGTGTGTTCTCCGACTACTTCGAGCCCGAAGTTTATCGAACCCCAGCCATACGTTTATATGGCAGAGGCTATTCAAATGTGGGTTTCGCTCATGTGCCTTTGTATGTTAATTCGGTATTCGCTTCTGGTACGACCGGAAGAACAAAATGGTCTGGACGTATATCACCATTGGCAGCAGTCAGCCACTTGTTTTGACTTCGGGGCTTATGCTTTCCGTGCTCGAGGACAATATTAGTCTAGCATCTCACTTCCGATGATCTGCTGACTCGAATCCATTGGGTATCAGCTGGAGGAAGACCCAATCGCCGAACGACAAACGGGAAAGGACGTCAATCGTAGATGGTGAATCAGAAACTCGAACAGCAAAAAACTGTGGCGGATGACTTCTGGCCTGACAACTAATATTTTCGAGACGACTATTCGGATTCTCAATGTCCGTTTATCTAGCTCTGCGGGGGCTTACAATGGTATAAATGCCCAGGATTTTTTCTCTACTAACCAGGCGTCCCCAGACAGCTCTAGTTGTAAGCTCAAATCTTCTCTGTGTCCGGATATTCTTTTCTGACGACGAGAACTATCGTGCAGAATTACTAAACCGCTCAGAGAACTCATGCCATCCTTCCGCCTTGCTCTATTTGTCTTTTTCCTCTTCATAGCGGCTGGTCTTGTAGATGCATTGCCGCTAGAGGAAGCTACAGAGAAGAAGCAGCCCACCCCATCGTTACTGCGGCCTCCTCCACCCACTGGGACAGCAGCCGTCACTTGCACTCAACCGGCTCTTGTTGCTACTGCCAACAAGACGCAATGGTCGACCCAACAATTCATAGAGATGAAACTTCCCAATCCTCTCAAGGTGGCACCTATTTTCTGGAGCGGCAAGGTAAACGGAATATCCGTCGTCGGGGATGCTGAAAAATGCAGCCCCACCGTCAAAGGCGCTACAATCGGCATGATGATGTGTGATATCGGTGGATTCACGATGCCCAGTGATGATTCCACGGACTCAAGGAAGCTCTGGAATTTTGCCTCAGAGGTGTTCGCGAATCATGCTAATAGCCGCGCCTATGTCGTGTTGGGTACGACTGTGGATCGCAATGGCACCTGGGTGCAGATAGAACTGCCTGCTTTGAAGAAGAACCCACGTGTTCAGTCGGTGATCGAAATTAATCGGGATACATGCACCAATAAATGCTACTGGGTCTGTAAGCAGAAGCAGGAATGCTTGGTAGGTGTTGGATGATTTTATAGTGACGGATGTTGTTATGCTCATGTTAATTTGCTAGAATATTAACCCGTGTGATGCCACTGTGGTGAGTTCATTTTCTCTCTGGAACTCTGTATTATTGACTCATGATTTTTTATTATTAAAAGACGCCTCCGACGACTTTCTGAATGCGTTCATGGTCCGACGAGAAGGAAACAAGATAGTGGCTACGTGTAAGTACGACTGTATTAAATAACAAAGATATTCAGTACGTGACTAAAAGCATTGCCTGTGTAGCTGAAGAATGATTTTAATATCAATTTGATGTGGAGACTAGTCTATGCGTATATTTTATTTGTAGGCAGCCACCTTTCTGAATTTTTCGATTATGTGTTCAACCACGTACTTGTTGAGAGAATAAATATGGATCGTTATTTGCACAGTGTGATACTATTTATAAGACGCAGTATGAGCTACAGCTGAGATTTACAGCGTTCCATTTATATATGTATGCAGCTATTATCAGCTTCATTGGGGCTGCTTGGAGCATACGATCCTTGCTATGTATGTGCACCCCTCGGAAGTTGATCTGCACTTTGTTCTGGATCTCGGCAGATCTCGGCACAGTCTCGGACATAGCCGGTGCCGACGCAAACTTTGGGCGTCGTCAACGTGTACACACATTGTCCTCCAACCACCACACCCTTGCTCACTCAGCCTGTTTCTAGTAACTTTTGTGAAGTCTCTCGCACAAGCCTTCACGATTTCGTCAACCCACTCCCCCCAGCCCCCTCATCGCATCTTCTTCTGTCAAGGCAGAGGATTCATGCTTCGACCTCCAATTGCTCTGCAAAACGTCATATCCAGATCTTCCACTAGTCTTGTAAGTGCACATTAGTTATACCTGATACAGATTGCTGAAAAGGAGTTGTAGCGTTAAAATACCCATTTTCTGCCCAGCATGGCTTCCGGAATTGTAAATATCCGCCGCGATGTCGACGACAAATTCTATCGCTACCGGTTTGTATATTTTGTGGTTAACCCTGTATAGTCTTGCTGACGAATATAACAGTATGCCCCTTCTCAATACCAAAATTGAGGGCAAGGGAAACGGCATTAAAACTGTCATTCCTAATATGACCGATGTCGCCCGGGCCCTGAGTCGCCCTCCGACTTACACCACCAAATTCTTTGGCTGCGAACTAGGTGCTCAGACCACCTTCGACGAGAAGAATGAGAGGTATATTGTCAATGGTGCCCATGACGCTAACCGTCTGCGCGAGCTTCTCGATGTCTTCATCGAGAAGTTTGTCCTCTGCAAATCTTGCAAGAATCCTGAGACCGAGCTTGTCATTCTTAAATCGGGCAGGAATGAGCATATCATCCGAGACTGCAAGGCCTGTGGCGAACGTACCGACATCGACATGAGGCACAAGCTGACGACGTTCATCCTCAAGAACCCTCCCGTTAAGGCCTCCAAGAACGGGAAGAAGCGCAACGCTGGTGATGCCGCAGCTGGTGTTGGTGGCGGTGGAGATACCAACGGTGATCATGAGAATGGCGATGAAGCTGGCGATGGCGCTGAGAGTGACGATGAGTTGACCAAGAAGATCAAGGCTGAGGCTGCCGACCTAAACAAGGAGGCGGAGATAGCAAAGGATGACTGGTCAGCGGACACCTCTCCCGAAGCTGTGAAGCAGCGCATTAAGGCCCTTGAGGGCTCGATGGCCGCTACTGTTATTGGTGGCGACGACGATGCCGGGAGTGACGAAGACGCGAACAGCCCCTACTCTCTGCTCGGCAAGTGGATCGAGGAGAACCGCGATGCCGGCGATGATCCCAAGGCCTACTCTATTGCCATCTACAAGAAGGCCGAGGAGCTAGGCATCGAGAAGAAGCATAAGACAGCTTTGGTGCTCGTTCAGGCTCTGTTCACGGACAACGTCGTCACGGAGATTACTCAGTACGGCCCTCTGTTGGCCAAGGTACGTCAGTATCGTGTATAAGTATCGATGTCGTTCCTGAATATCTTTCTGCAGATGGTTACATCTGAGAAACACCAGAAGGCACTCCTCGGCGGTATCGAGCGTCTGGTCGGCCTCGCTCATCCTGAGTTACTGCCTTCAGTCCCTAAGATTTTGATGTCGCTCTACCAATCCGATATTATCGACGAAGAGGTCGTAACCCAGTGGGGTACCCACGTCAGTAAGAAGTATGTGGACAAAGATACGAGCAAAAAGGTTCGAAAGGCGAGCGAGCCATTCCTCAAGGTGAGTTTGAGTCATTTTTCTGATCCTTCGTTTAATAACTTGATGGGGTCCCTCTTCCAGTGGCTCGAGGAGGCGGATGACGATGAGGAAGAGGATGACTAAAGAGCGTCACACGGATAATGTTTTCTGAATTATGTACTCACTTTTGGTTTAATGATACATTTGACCTACTCATAATGCGATTTTGGAGCTCTTACTAGAGCAGCTACATGCTCATAAGGAACAGTGTGATTCTGCGCCAATCCACCTTGGCACTTTTCTTAAAACGAAAGTTTGCATACGCGCGTACACCTGCCCAGCCTGTCCCAGGAAAATGGTACGGCGCTCATGTTAGTTGTTCCCGTAGCCTTGTATGTAGACGCTATACTCGTAATTCCGAATGCGAAGCAAGATGACTCCAGCACACTCTCGACGTGACAGTAGATAAAATAAAGGTGAAAACAAGGCTAGATTGATGTCAGGTGCAATGCTGATGTTTTGTTTTATGGACGAGTCGGCTGACGACGGAAGCGGAACCCGGGAACAACCAAGGCAAGTGTATGTAAGCAAACACCAGCTTTCTCCCCCCACAATCAACCCCATCCTCGTTGACGTTTCCTCTTCTTCACAAGGAATCAAACGGTCAGCACTTCGCGCTCATTGTCAACAATAGCGAGAAAGCTGGTTTACCCAGCCTAGGCACCAAAAAATTTACTCCGAAACAGGAAGCCCTTGTAGCAATGGCCCAAGCATACTTCCCAGCGCGCGTTGCCTCACCAGTAAAGGAAGCGTTCGGCGAGTCGGGTTTTACAGGTCTGAACGGAGACAAGCAGTTGAAGGCTGAGGATGTGCAGGAGGCGTATATTGAGCACAAAGACCGGTGAGTGGCCCTTGAGAATAGTGACATGCCATGACTGTGTGTTCTTATCAAATAAACAGCCTCATTGGTGCTATTGATTCCACCAAATCTATCCTGGACGAAATACGGGTGTTCAACAAAGGCGAATGGATCGTTCGATACCCCCAATTGCGCGAGCAGCCCGCTCCAGAAACCCAGGAGTCCTCTGCAAATGTATCCAGCCCCAAACGCCGCAAGGCCCTTCGGCGGTCTCTTTCCTTCGCCGATGACCCCTCTTTCGAAGCCGAGGTGGTGCTTTCGGGTGCGAGACAGGGACTCAAGCGCTCGCTCACGCTGGCATCCATCGCAGATGCCCAGGATGAAGAGGAGGCAGACGCCGCTCCCAATTTGGAAAAGGACAACGACGCGGATCGGCTTCTTTCTACCTCCGACTTCAACGTCCTCCGACTTGACCTCAAACTCGGCGCTCATTCCACTTCTACCTCCGCTGCTTCCCTCGTCTCTCAACTGGAAAAAACATCTATCGCCAATCTCCTTGACGACCGTATCAGCTCGTCTATCAACCATATCGACAGACTCCGTCTGCGCGTCGAGGATACTTCATCGAAAGTTCTCGTTACAGGTGACCTTAATGCCGGGAAGTCAACCTTTGTCAATGCCCTCCTCCGTCGGGAGGTAATGCCTGTTGATCAGCAGCCATGCACTACCGCCTTCTGCGAGGTGCACGATGCAGCAGAGAACCAGGGTAAGGAAGAGGTCCATGTCGTGAAAGATGGCGTCGTTTATGATATCAATGACGAATCGACCTTCACCCGTGGTACCATCGCTGACCTGGAGGAAATTGTCGCCGACAACGAAGACACTGGACGATTGATCAAGCTCTACCTCGCTGACACCCGTGCACCAACGGAATCATTACTCAACAACGGTGTGGTTGATATCTCCCTTATCGACGCTCCTGGCCTGAACCGCGATAGCCTCAAGACTACTGCTGTCTTCGCGCGCCAGGAGGAGATCGATGTGGTCGTGTTCGTCGTATCGGCGGAGAACCACTTTACGCTTTCCGCAAAGGAGTTCCTATGGAACGCCAGCAATGAGAAGGCCTACCTTTTCATTGTCGTAAACAAGTACGACCAGATCAAGAACAAGGACAAGTGCCGTCGTCTCGTCCTTGAACAGATCAAGCAGCTCAGCCCCAGAACGTACGAAGATGCGGAGGACCTCGTCCACTTTGTTGACTCGGCAGCTGCTTTGCAGCCATACACTGCCAACCCAGCTTTCGACGACCTCGAGCAGTCGCTCAGGTCATTCGTCCTCGTCAAGCGATCGAAATCGAAGCTGCAGCCCGTTTCTACCTACCTCTCCAACCTCCTCTCCGATATTGAGCTCCTCGCCGGCGCCAATGCCATCGTTGCTGACTCTGAACTCCAACAAGCTCGGGAGGAGCTTTCGCAGAGCCGCCCCGTACTTGAGAAGATGAAGAACGGCAGGGATGCTCTAGAGAGTGCTTTGGAGTCCGTGGAGGAGGAAGGCGCCAGCAAGAGCACATCGCGTACGAAGACCATCCTCAATGACGCACTCGAGGCCGTTGGCGAGGGCAAGCTGGGCGTCGAGAAATCCCTCGTTCCTATGCCTTCTTATCCCGGCCTTCTCGGTATATGGGACTACGCTCGCGATGTCCGCCGTGCTCTGCTTGCCAGCGTTGATGCGGCCGTCAGGCTTGCTGAAGACGAAGCGCGGGGCATTACCACAGACGGCGTCGCGAGGCTCAAGGACCTCGGTGAAGTTCATCTTCCTGAGGGCGTGGAGCGCAGCAGGAGAGTGTTTATGCCTGAAGCTATGTTCAGCGTTGCCAGACGCAACGGCAAGGGCATCAAGGGCCGCCGTTCGTCGACCCATATCGGTGGCGCTGTTGTCGCTGGTGGACTGAACGGCCTCGGCATTGGTCTTGCCCAACGCCCTGACCTGCTCGAGACGACATTCTTTGATCTCTTCGACGTGAACCATCAGTTCTTCCTCCACTTCGGAGACGGGAAGGAGCACAGCGAAGAGGAAGAATCATCGGCCCCCAGCGCCCTTAGCCTTATGAGCGTCGGTGTCGGCGCGCTGACCATGGTCGGCGGGCAGGCCATCGGTGCCCGCGGCGTCATCGAGGGCATTGTGCGCATCACGGATCTGTTGGGCAATGAGACGGCCAGGAAGTGGGCGGCACCCGTGCTGGGTGTCGTCACCGCCGGTCTTACCGCGTACCTCATCATCCAGCTGCCGAGCTCCATCCCTCGAACTGTCGGACGCCGGGTGAAAGCGTCGGTCCTGCGCGGGGATGGCTCAGAAAAGGATGTCACCTTCGTCGATGCGCACTCAGGCAGGATCAGTCGCGAGACGAGGAAAGTGCTGCGTTTGGCGTCGTGGGATTTGAGGGAAAGGTTCCGGAGTGCGATGGAAGAGCGCGCGAAAGAGGTTAAGGGAGCAGAGGAGACTGAGAGGAAGGCGTTGAAGGCGAAGGATTGGCTCAGTGATGTTGGACGCAGGACTGGCGATATCAGGGAGGGAGCGAAGCTCGAGACCATTGGCGCGTAAAGGACTTTTGCAACATATTGCGAAGACCATGCCCCGCGAGTCAAAATAATAAAAATGTTTGGATAACCTTTGATTTATTCTGTATGTTTCTCTCCATTCCTCGATTTCGTTTCTAATTCTTTTCTCCATAATGATTTCCGTTTTAATTTTCCAAAGCACGGATTAGACGTGTTGACCCCCTGTCCCCATTTACCTTTCATGCCTTCAAACACGCTCCTTATTATCCATGCCTCTCCTCTTTAGAATTTTTCGTGTATATTCGCACCCTTCACTGCATCACTACCCCATCCATACACCCGTGATTTATATTCCTTATGACGCTTTTCACATCCGATGGGCACTTCTGTTTCATGCCCTAGTAACGTACACCTCTATGATAACAATGTAACTTGTTTGTATGACCTGTTACTGTACTTGCGGTCGAACTCCGAAGTATTCTACGACGGATTTTGTGGAGGAAATGATAGCGTGATTTGTCTGTGATTGGTAGAGTCAGTGGAATCAAATACATACAAGCAACCCATTCCGTTGTCCGGCGTACGCTCAGCAGTGAGTACCTTCATTGGAACATATTCTTAAAGATGTCGGTCCTCCGTGCCTGCAAGCAGGCATCTGTCATTTCACGGAAAGCAAACCTTCCAGCCACGGCCAGCTTCAGCCGTCAATACACCACCGGGACTGTCGCTCCTGGCGAGAAGAAGGTTGAACACGCTTCCTCTGCTCCCGTTACCGTTGAAGCTCCCCGCGAGGTCATGGTCGCTGATGTGATCAGCGGTGCACCAGGCGAGTAAATTCAATGTCGTTTCTTCTAGTTTGGAAATGCTGAACTCTGCCATTAGCTGAACTCCGCCATCGTTCAGTCCGTATCTACCAGCCGACACGCAATACCATGCAGAGCGGCGCGGGCAAGTCGGAACGGTGGCGGATAGACTGGGATAACCTTCAGGGTGCTGGTCGTTGGGAGAACCCTTTGATGGGTTATGCGAGCTCGTGGGTGTTCTTGCACACTTAAGTGTTACAGTGGTTAACTTGCGGACTGGTCGGGGACAGGGCCGACTACATGCAGGGCACCCGCCTGTCGTTCAGGACCAAGGAGGATGCTATGCACTTTGCTGAGAAGCAAGGTACGATTGTTTCATATATATCTATACTCCCAGAACTTACGCTTGCTCTTAGGATGGGACTTTTATGTGTATGTTACAATATCTATGTATTACATTCATTCCTGGCTGATTGATCTTCTTCAGTCAACAACCCATGGTGAAGAGGATTCCTCCGAAGAACTACGCAGAGAACTACGTGTACAAGCCGAATACACTACGTATTATGAGGACCAAGTAGAGGACCTTGCACCTGTGTACTATTTTGAACTCAGCTGTTTCTCTCCGTTTTTTAGTCAACGCGTTTGGCATCCTGAACTCGTCGTTCATAATTTCTTCGCCTTTTGGTGCATAAGAATTCTAAAGATGCGTTCGGAATGCATGAGGCGCCCTTCCATGATATTTTGGCGGCTACTTTAAGCTGGTACCATGTAGATTAAACGAGGACAACTGCGATGTTTTGATGCCTCCAATGTGCCCTCTTTCTTACACGCTCACCAGATTGATCCTGTGAGAGACGCTGTTGTGAATACATGCTCTTTGACCAGTCAGCATAGTACCAGCATGTGCCAACATGTCTAGCTCGTCACCCGAGACTTGGGATTGGCGATCTTTGTAGCACGTGGTTATAAGTGGAACCATCCCCTTGTCCCACACATGTACATCTGCATGGTGCTTCTGAACGTCCGCTTCCATGCTCCTCCGTTGTCCTGCCTGACGACCTCCTGCTTATAACACGTCTTCAAAGACCATCCACGACATCTAATGGGCGACATACAAAACCGACCTTTCTCTAAGAACTACAGGTGAGCACGGCCATGTCAAGATGTCTTGCGTGTTGAATACCATATCGGAATAGAAATGCTAACTTCTTCCACGTAGCGGCCTTATAAATCAGTCTGTTATTGCTATAGGCATCACTATACTATGTGTCAGTGGTCAAGAATATATGAAGCGACGGAGAAGGGGGAAACATCAACAGCAGGAGGGTCTCGGAAGTAGAGAGTCTTGGGAATTTGGCTAGTAAGTATTCCGGAGTTTTCTGCCTCACTTTGTGTGGGCATATCGCTGCTTAGTTTTGTCTCTTGTTCTGCGCAAGCAAGAACTCTAACTGTCCTTTCCTCAGTTTATACCAAGGCAGATCATGGGCCAGGTAATTTCATGACATCATCTTATACTAGCGCCCACTCACACTGTGATAGATTTCCTTCACCACCAGTTCCCATAGGATGGCCATTAGCGTGGATAAAACAGGTTATCTGGTTTCCCGAAGACAAGATGAACGAACTAAGAGGCGTCGATGCAGCTTTATATATACGATTCCTGCGTGGCGCCTGTACGCGTTTTCAACTTTCTATTCCCGTGTATGTCACTGACATCGATGTATGATGTAGTCTGGTTCGCTCTCCTTCATGCCTTAACGACATTTCCCATTCTCTTTCCCATTCATGTCAAATTCTCAAGTCCCGAAATTCCTGGAAAATCAATGACTCGCGCCTCGATATCGTCTCTCGTAGGAACAGAAACCGGATTATCACTACTATGGATTCACATTTGCCTGCTATTCTGGATCGCTCTTTCCTGGATGGGTACATTGTTATGGATTTGCAATGGAGCTTTCCGCCTGCGCGCCGTCCACATAGATGCTGCGTCTAAACTGGTGGCCCAACCCGTCAATGTTAATCCTTCCTATGACAAAGTTTATCACTCGCATCCGCACCCTGGATATACTTTCCATGAGATTCCATCCTTCACTGGGGACATGCCGACCAAAGGGCTACGCCATCGAACTGTCATGGTTTCTAATGTTCCTATCTCGTTACGGAAGGAGAAGGAGCTCAAAGAATACTTCGAATATTATATGTCAAGAAAAGTTGAGAAACCGTCTATGGGGCTCACTTCTTCTACCCAGCCGGGGTTCTTTAACAAGTCCATCGCGTTTGTCTTGAACCGCGCCAAGCGACTTCCCGCACACCTGCCCGCGGTCCCGCTCATCCACCCTGAATCTGCAACCCGGAATGATAAAGAGGAAAGTGACAAAAAGCGCAACAAGAACGAACAGGACATACCTAGCATCGAGCGTGTCGTCGTTGCGCGCAAAATGACCGAACTCGCGTCTTTGCTCCAACGGAGGGAGGAAATCCTTCGGCTTCTCGAAACCGCGCACATCAAGCTGGCAAACAAGACGCTGCTCGCTGTCAAGACTGCCATCGATCGTAAAGGCGCGAACAAGCCCGTCACGCAGAGCACTTCGCGAGCGGCGGAGGTGATGAAGAAGCGAAGGTCGGCGGTGCCAGACATGGAGCGCGGCGAGCAGCAGGATGGCACGTTGGACGAAGAGCAGCGGATGAACCAGCTGATCGAGGTTCTTGGCCCGTATGTCGAGGAGTTCGGATGCCAGCGGACCCTGAGGTCGCGCTCGAAGAAGGCAATGTCGCGGACGTCGAGGCAGGCCTTCCGGAAACTCCGCATGCAGGGGTCGGAAGATGGATGTGAGATAGCAGAGGCACCTGTTCCTCCGTCTATGGCAGACCCGCCATGTGTACCGCAGGAGAAGACGGTGTGGGAAGCGCTGCTCAGTCTCCCTAGGAGCAGCCTGGACGCCTACCAGCCGCTCGTCAACCTCAGCCACTTATTCCGCGGGAAGACCGTACCAGCAATCGACTATTACACGGCGAAGCTGAACCTTCTCACTTCTCTTATCACGGAAAACCGCTCGAAGGCAGTTAATGATTATGATCCTGTATCCACTGCATTCGTCACATTTAAGGATCCCGCGGACGCAAGAAGAGCGTGCAAGTATCTTGCTGTGCACCCTAACAATCCGTTGGCGTGCATGGTGACTATGGCACCGCAGTATCAGGATTTGGATTGGATTAGAGTGATGAAGCCCTCTCCTCATGTCGAAGTAAGTGGGCGACTATGATTCTTCTCCATGCAGTTTCTCACAGGAACTTTCAGTTCGTCAAAGATTGGGTAGTCAATATTGGCGTTTGGTAAGCTACGTGCTTGATCTGAAATATCACTGGTCTAATATTCTGGTTTTAGGGCATTCACGTTGTTTTGGCTGTTCCCTGTTTCGCTTCTGGTTGGTCTGGTTTCGATTCAAAACATCTCTCTTTTCTGGCCTAGTCTGGTCTGTGATTTACTCGTCTCAATACTCGAATATCCGGCCTAACAATATGATAAATAATTATAGAAAACCTATCTCGACCATCATGCATGGGAATCCGAAGTCATCCAGTCCTTTCTCCCCACCGTCCTTGTCGCCCTTCTCGCACTCCTCATCCCTCTCATTCTCCTCCTCATTGCCAAGAAAGCCCACACGATAACGACTCTCTCCGCCCTTCACGACCTCATGATGGCACGCTACTACAAATTTCTTATTGTTAATGTCCTTGTGTTCTTTTGTGTAGGAACAGCTGCACTGCAGTCCCTCCTGCAGTCGTTCAAGGTAGACGCCGATTCACGACCCGATGTGCTCAAGATCGTGGCCGATTCTTTCCCGACTGCTGGACCGTTTTACGTCGGATGGTGTAAGTGTTTCGTTGCATTCTACTGTGGTGCATAGGCTCAATGAATCGTTGCAGTGATTTTCACCACAGCTATGCATGGAGGATTCGAGATAGCACTACGTAAGTGGAGATCACTAACTATTAGGGCCAATTACATTTACTAATGGATATTTGAACTGTAATAGTGGGTGTAGGTATCTTCCGGAGCGATATTACATTATATTCATGTACTAATTTCATCATATAGCTGCCCCTTATCCTCTACCCATCTACTTCTCGACAAGTTACACCGTGAGTCATTCAATTGTCGTTTTCTATAATATTTTGACTATGATAAACTAGACGCAAACGTACTATTGGTATTCGGCCACGCACACTCAATTATTACTGTGGGCGTTCACATGGGTGTAGATATGGCCACTTTTACTCACAATCCCTCTTAGATTGGCTTCCCAATCACATGCTAGTGATTCATGTGCTGCTGCTTTTCAGTGTTCTCAATCCATTTGTACTACCTTTTGGTGTATTGTACTTCTTTGTTCAGTCCGGTTCGTTGTTTGTCTGTCTTGAAGCTGTTTAGATGCTCATACAATATTATTATCGGATAGGTGTCATTAAGAATCAAGTACGACATCCTCTCTATCATCCGAATTTTGACCGCTTATCTTATGTTTTAGCTTATCCATGTCTATGCAAAGAATTACGAAGGAGACGGGAAACATCTCTTGATTCGCATGGTTCGATATTCTCTCGATGGTAGGTACCAGTATTCATGTTTGGTGTCACCGTTCCTGATGATTTTTACAGGTCTGGTGTTATCTCAAGTCTGTATTGTTGAAACACATATACCGCGTACATTTTCACTGAAACGAATCTAGGTGGTATTCCTTATTTATATGGTGGTACTGAAGAAATTCGTAAACGTTGGACTATCAGCGTTCTTGATTGTCTTCACTGTCCTAGTTAAGCTCCTGTAAGCTTCACTAATATCGTCTCTTGTTCTTTTTTGACATTACCTTTTTCTAGGATGACTCGGATGTGTCGCGCTCAGTTCGAACTAGACGATATGACTGAGGCAGAAATACTCTGCGACATTCGTCATGAAACCGATACTGTTTCTAATCAAGGTGCAGATGCGAGCATCGAGACGGTCCATGGCCAAGAAGGGAACGGTCATGGAAGGCCCCTCAGTCATCGTTGGTCCATCTCTACCTTGAGGCTACCTACTTGGATAAACTTCTCATACGCAACGATGCGTCACCGAACACGCGTGCCCCAGCGACGTCATCCTAATCCATTTGGTCCGAATAACCAGTCATTTTCGAGACTTCCTTCGATATCGCGGGATGCTCGACACGTCCAGAAGACAACCGAGGCTCCTGCAGAAGGACCAATGATCTCCCCCGTGGAAGAGTATCCCTGGAACTGGAAGGAGGATGACCCTAACTCAAAGCCAACAGCTGTTGCAGGTGTGCGTATGAGCGACCAAACAACAGGACCTGTTGTCCCACATCCTCCACCTATCCCTTGGGACGATCAGGAAACGCCTGATCTTCCCTACGACAACCCTTACTACACCAGGACCATTGACAACGTATTATGGTTGCCGAGGGATCCAATTGGGATTCTTAATCTCGACGACACCATCGATCTTAAGATATCCATTACAGTCGAACCTGCGCAGGGTAAACTGGGGACTTGGCTTGGCGTAGAAGAGGCCGCCTCCCCGGACGAACTTCCCCATACATTAAGCCATGGCTCCACTCCCTCTGAGCAACCTCCCGCAGGAGTCACGCCGTCTATACGACAACAGCCCTTACCAGGCGTTGATGGTACTGAAGAGATTGAGCTGCCTTCAATCATTGCCAAGCGTGTACAAAGCGGTGAAGATAAAGTGGAGCAGACCATACGACCTCGCAGACCATCTGCATATCGCAGCAAGCTTAGCCTCACTGATAGAAGTAGTATTAGTGGGGCGTCAGGTCATGTCCGTAGCAAACCCAGTGTCCTCGACCTTTCATCGCCAGGCTTCCGGTCGTTTTCAGACAATACCTCCCCACGTCGTGGGAGGTCATCGTCCATCATGTCTGCCTTACATCCTATTCCCCAGAAACAACGCTCGCAATCAAATGACCAACAACCTCCGCCCCCGGACGCTCATGCTCAAGCTGAGTTTGTCGTCGCCAACGCCGCAGCTTCTGCTTCACGACAATCATTAACTCCCAGACTATCAAGGGCTCAGAACGTGTCTGCACGTGATGCCATCGCCCATGAAGTTCTAGAGGAGGAGCGTGAAGCATTGCTGAACCGTCTCGCAGAGGAACAGGAAGAAGAAGAGAAAGCTCGGACTTCTAAATCATGGTTGACATCATGGATGTTCCGAAAACCCTGGTGATTGGCTGCGTACAGGGTTTCTTCTTTATTTCTCTCGCACATTTGATACCCTCGGATAATTTATAGACTATTCTACGACACATTCTATACCGAAATCCCTGTTGCACTGGAGGCGCGTGATGCCAATCTTATACCCGAGCTGTACTGGATGAATTAAAGGCTTTTGACTATTTCTCCGTGCCGATGTTTTTCCCCGATGCCCGTACTTCGCTTGGAGCGACTGTATCCCAATATTGATCATTGGATTACTTCTGGATGTATTTAAGATGCATGCACTGACTCTTCTGTATCCAGGAAACTATTTTACTCGTCATGGTTGCTCTGTCTTGGGCTCTGCTCTCCGTCTTCGCGGCATCGGCCGTTCGCGCAGGAACAGTAGTGTGGAATGGGAGCTTTAACCCGTTCCCTACTGTAGCGGCCTTCGATAACTGTGAGTGAACTCTTGGGACACGGAGCAGAAAAACTCAATTAGATTGTAGGGTCATGGTCCAATGAAGTCGGCACATACCAATGGGTGCGTATGGTACTGTTAATAGCAACAGATTTCATAAATCTAACATTCATTGAAACTTCGACAGTACATCCACGGAACCCAGCCGACTTCTCATTACCTTGCCCTCTCCCCCTCTTACAAGAACCCCGCTCTTACCTCTGAGAACAACGGGCTCAAAATGACCATCGACTCCACCGCGACCTGGAACTCTCAGATGGAGCGAACGGAACTTATCCCGCAGACCACTGCGAACCTGGGCACTGGCCAGATGTTCTACCACTTTTCGATTATGCACTCTGCTACCAACCCTCCAGATGTGAGGAGTTTCTTAGGCTATATTTCTTCGGTTTCTTGACGGTTCTTGCATAGTCGACTCTGGAGCATCAAATCATGTTCTTCGAGAGTCATTTCACCGAGGCATGTGTTTCTATTGCAGATATCGAAGCTAATACTCATGGCCACCATTAAATATTAGCTTAAATACGGTGTTGGGTCCACCCCGACCAACCTCGTCTGGATGGTGACCGGTAACACACAATGGCAAACACCATTCACTGCAGGTACCTGGTTCAACTTTGCATACGATATCAACGTCAGTCGTACCCAAATATCCTCAGGAATGGCACGTTTACTTACCAAGAAATTTCTCTTCTGCAGTTCTCCGCTGGAACCGTTGGTCTCTGGGCATCCACCGGCTCCTCTCCTCTGGTCAAGGTCGTCAATAACATCGCAGCCTCCACTTCCACCAACTCAGAAGACTTCCACGTTGGCGTCCTTCGCATCGTCAACACGCCGGCACCTGAAGACTGGTATGTCAGCGGTGTCTACATCGAATCCGGCACCATCACGACGACCATTGGGTCTGGTACCGGCGGCTCGAGCTCTACTGGAAGCGGAAGCACTACTGCTCCCCCCACCTCCAGCAGCACCGTTGCAAGCTCTACGTCCACTGTCGCTTCGAGCTCATCAACTGCATCAAGCCCAACCCAGACACATTACGGACAATGCGGAGGTATGTTGCTCTTTCATGCATAAAGAAGCATGGCTAAAGTGGAGGTTCAGGTAACGGATACACCGGCCCAACAACGTGCGCGAGCCCATACAAGTGTGTGGCTGTTTCCCCGCCGTACTACTCCCAGGTACGTCCGCGCCGATGTTCCCCATAATAGTGCACCTCTGATAAAAGCTTTATATAGTGTCAATGAAGGGTCCAAAAACAGAGTATCAGTTTTTAGCCAGCCAGTACATGCAGAGTACACTTCGGATATAGCTACAATACGGATAAACACACAATTTTACACATCGTTCAAACCTCAGAGTGAGCTGCTGAAAAAGGATCTGCTTAAGAAGAAAGATCCTTAATTAAGAGGAACAGTACGAATGACACTGAGTAGCGACATACCAAAGATTGCAAGAACCGAGATGATGAGTACGATGAGTCCGAATTCGTTTAAGTTTGAGTAATTCCTGAATAAGGTTATCTTCAGTTTGCTTTGGACGAAATATCGACATGGATACATACCAATGACACCGCAAGCAAGTCGAGCACCTGCGTTGCCAGTTTTCAGCGACTCGTTGTTTCCTCCGCGGCCCAGATCATCCGTTCCCTGTGCACAGTAAGAAAGATTTAACATTTACACATACAATCTAGCAGTACGCCGTAGGTACTTACAGAGTGTACCATGAGCGACCGCCTAAAATCCAAAATAGCCCTCTAAGACCATGATGCGTGGGGATATATGCGCGAAGCACTTACCCAAGAATGCTCAAGGGTCCATTGAGCGAGATGATTTGATCCTGAAAAGTAAAATCGGCTTCGCCCTGTTCGTTTGTCTTGATGTTCCCCAAGTCGCCGACGTGCCTCTCGGTATCAGTGGGAGCACCATGGTTCTTATGAGACGGGTTAAAGTGCGCGCCTGCGGAGATACACCCATTGGTGGCATCCCCGAACTCACTAAATGGCGGAATGGCGGTGAAAAGGATCAGAAATGTTGCGGAAACATGGAATACTAAGAGAATAAGCCCCATGGACATCTGCTTACTGGACGTGAAATCCATGGAGAGCGAGGCTGTTGAGGTTCGAGATTTTCCCACTAATGGTGACGGGCGAGGTCGGGGACGACTGCTCGAAAGTGACAGTCCCGGTGACTTGAGAGTCTCCTTTTAAGACAACGATGGCCTGCAAGATGTCTATGAACAGTTTCTTCGGGAGGACGTTGGATAAACTGAAACACCTTTGGAACGAACGGCTTATCACCGTTCACATGGTTGGTGAAGAGGGTGTAGACGACGAAGAGGCCAACCAAGCCTGCGATTGCGCTGAGAACGTAGGGCCTTTTGGACTGCTTGGGGGCTCTGTAGATTCCGGGATCCATTATGTGCTGGAGGGAGGAAGAAGGGGGACTGACCTCTGTGTCGGCATGGGCCGCATGGCTTCACTATGGCGATTCTCAGTCAAGTCGAATTTGGTTCCGCGCACGTCACTTGAGGAATTGGATCGGATATAAATAGCCGCAATGTGACCGCGGAATTGCCTCAATATTCGGGGATTCAGAGGAACATATACCCGCGACATAATGTTACCATAGTGCCAGCTAATAGCCGTCCCGCTCAGTTTCTGAGCAAAATCCACAACAACTGGAGAGAATACGCGGTTGAACGCGGTATATTCTTCTGACTACATATTACGGTTTTAGTACTTTGGGCATAGGACGCCGTTATTCTACAATCCACGACATAGCGGCGGAATAGCGTGGGGTAAAGTGATAGAGAGGTTGTGTGCGTGTAGTGGATGGGGCGTGATAGTGGTATCTATGTAAACAATGCAGTGCAATAAGTTAAGTGAATGGAAGGATGAACTTCCGATGCTAGGTCAAAACATAGTGAGCGGATATCCGAGAAGAGGGAAGCAGACAAGATAAAATGAATGGACAGCGCTCAGAGTTTGAGCTGCTTGGGCTTCTCCCAGGTGTAGTCAGGGTTGCCGAAGTGACCGTACGAGGCGGTCTTGAGGTATTGGGGCTTCTGGAGGTCGAGCTCGCGAACTGGAACGAAGAGTGAGTAAGCGAGCAAGCGGCATATTCGTTCGCGGAACGCACCAATGACACCGGGCCGAAGATCCCAGTTGTTGCGGATGACCTCGACAAGCTCCTCATCAGTCTTCTTGCCAGTGCCGTAGGTGTCGACGTAGATCGACAGGGGCTCGGCGACACCGATGGCGTACGAAAGCTGCACGAGTGCGCGCCGCGCAAGTCCAGCTGCGACGAGAGATTTGGCTGAAGAATGACTATCAGCGGCAGTCCTATCACGGGGGCATGGTACAGCTTACCGATCCAGCGAGCGGTATAAGCAGCTGAGCGATCAACTTTGGAGAAATCCTTTCCGGAGAAAGCTCCTCCTCCGTGGGCACCCCATCCACCGTATGTGTCGACGATGATCTTACGGCCAGTCAGGCCGGCATCACCCTGAGGTCCACCGATAACGAAGCGGCCTGAAGGTTGGATCTGCGATTCAAATTAGCTTTGAAAAACACAGGCTAAATTCAGGAGACGGCGCACGTGGTAGATGGTCCGCTCGTCCAGAAGGTTAGCGGGGATAACCTGCTTAATGATCTTCTCAAGGATCTCCTTGCGGAGGTCCTCAGTCGAGATCTCTTCAGCGTGCTGAGTAGAGATGACAATTGTGTCCACGCGCAGGGGGATGGTAGCACCGCCATCCTTCTTATACTCAACGGTGACCTGGGTCTTGGAATCGGGGCGGAGCCAGGGGAGAGCGCCAGTGCGACGGGCGACAGCCATGGCGTGGTTGAGCTTGTGCGCGAGCATGATGGTGAGGGGCATGAACTCCTCAGTCTCGTCCGTTGCATATCCGAACATGATGCCCTGGTCACCGGCACCGTGGTTCTCGAGCGAACCATGGTCCAAGCCCTGAGCAATATCAGGGGACTGCTGCTCGATAGCGACGAGGATGTTGCAGGTCTTGTAGTCAAAGCCCTTGGATGAATCGTCGTAGCCAATCTGCTTGATGGTGTTACGGATGACCTTCTGGTAGTCGATACGGGCCTTGGTCGTGATCTCGCCGAAGACCATGATCATGCCGGTCTTGGATGCGGTCTCGCAGGCAACCTTGGAGGAGGGGTCCTCGGCAAGGCAGGCATCGAGCTTGCTAGAGTGTCAATTTTCCTGTAGGTATAAACAACAAAGTTTTCATGCTCACGATGGCGTCTGAGACCTGGTCACAGATTTTATCTATACGAAGATCAGCGCTTCGCCCACCAAAAAAGTAAAGGGAAGTACATACCGGGGTGACCCTCACCAACGGACTCGGAGGTGAACAAAAAATTGCCGACTGGCAGAGCAGTGTGGACGGCGCTTCCGTTGGCAGACATCGTGCAAGGGGGGGTAGGATAAGAGGGGAAGAGGGAGGAAAGGTGAGGCGGTCCAATCTCAATCCGATCCTTTAATTTTATTCAAAAACGCGATTAGGTCAGCATATCAGTCCATATCACGCCATCTGCGGGGTGTTTACTCTTCCCACAAATGCCAAACAACGGCCATCACGTAAACGCATTGCACATCCTAGTCCAGTCCTTTCATCCACGTTCGTTCCGTTCTATTCATACCACCATCCAACAATACACTCATCAAACATACCGAAAGCTCGCAATCGCAGGGAGAATTTGGTGGGCTTCAGCACAACGAAAGGCACTGTTGCCGCTCTGTCAGACTTGGGGATACCATGCGCTGTACTAGGGCAAGTAGCGGGACGTCTATTCAGGCACTCATGTTATTCAGATCAGTCTGCACTGTATGCTCGATTATAGAGTTATCCCGATAATTTGCCTCGTACAGAACGTCGAGTTAGCTATCTTGGCACGTACTCCCCAGCCTGCGCTATTGGATTGCATGATCCTGCTCATTTTACAGTGTCCACTCGCGACAAAGACCTAGGACAGATTCTTCTATATGAGCTTGACGCGGAAGATCAGATCCCGTAGAAAGGAGCAGACAAAGGCACATTTACGTCAAGCTCTTGTTTCCCTCTGAACCTTCCAGACACTACCTTCTCCCAGATGATAAGCACTGTGTGCGACCTTCCAGTCGTGCCTCTGGTCTATCTTATTTTGGAAAAACTAAGGGAATGGATTCCCTTTGTTATCACCAGCCACGCCATGCGGGGATACAGGAAAATGCTAGCTCAAATTACTGCCATGGATATCAAGAGCATGCTACATGTGGATTCGCCACCAGCATAAGCAGTCTCTCGCTTTATGCACCATGCTTACTGCGCTCATTGTGAGCTGCAAGGTCACCGCAAGCGAATATTATCACCACTTCTCTTTCCATATAACCAGATGGAATTCTTTTGATTTTTACCTCGACTTGTCTTCCAAACACGAACGTATCAAGGTTATGGATACTTTGAAAAATACGTCCGCCTTTGTACAAGAGGAAGTTACTATTTCCATCGATACGATCAAAGGAGTAAGAGGCGACGCTCGAGAATCTAATCCGGATAACTGCACAGCGAACCCCGAAGAGCGTTACGATATCAAACGAGAGGATCCCAACATTAAAGCAGAGGGTCCGGACATCAAAATAGAGTCTCCTGATATTAAAACAGAATACCCCGACATCAAAGCAGAGTATTTCGACATCAAACTAGAATTATAAGGCTCATTTCAATTTTCTGCTGTATTGGCATTCTTATGTAGCTGCTTATAGTATATCAATTACCAGATCTTTTTTTTTGTTTTTTGACGAAGCTAAGTATTTCGTTATTCATGTGCTAAAGTGATAAACTTGACATAAAATCTGAATCAGCCATAAAGAATGAATGTACAACAATGAGGTATTAACATAACTGATACAGAGTAATATACCAAGGATTCCAGTAATAGTCCCAGTCCGTTCGCAGTCTTGTCCGTTGGCACCAATATCCTACATATCCCGTGAATTATCCTCCAAACCTAAACCTGGTCATACACCTCACGAACAATGCTCACATTGATGCCCCCCGCACCAATATGGTCTCCTTTATATTTTTTCCCTTTAAAAATATTGGAAGCCAGTGAGAATCGATCTCTGGGCCAGGCCGACGGAAGATCCGTAACGTTGTTTCCCGGAACAGCTTTAGGCAAATTAAATGTAGCGATGAGCACAGTCATAATTGCGTAGAGCTGTGTAAGGGAGATTTTGAACACCCAGTGAAAAGAGATACCGGAGGCGAAGAGGGCGAGGTCGAGTATAAGGACGACTGTGACCATTAGACCGGACTCAATGATGCAGTGCACAACTCGCGATTGTAGCCCACGCTCCCTGACTAGCAGATATTTTATTCTCCGTGGATCCAAGAGCCGAAAGGTAATAAAGAAAGTGAGAACGACCTGGAGACCGGTATTGAGACCAAAAGAAGCGTTATTCGCAATGGGAAGTAGCTCCAAATTCTTGAGGCCTAAACAGCCGGCGGCCATAAAGCCAAATACCGCCTGGCAAAGGAGGAGTATTCCGGGAAGTATGGTAATATACCAGTTCTTATCCCACATACACCACAAGCGATACGTCTGCCAAATTTAAACCGTTAGGCGGGCACAAATAAATTAAGTGGCAATTCATACCATAAAAGTGCCGCAAACGACGACCAAGGTTTGATAATTTACCTCTCGCAAAACTGTGGGTCTGTTTGCAAGATTTGTGAAGAAGGTATCGGGACCTCCCTTAGGAAGCCAGAACCAGAAGCCTTGGACGAGGAGGTAGAAGTTGATGATGGCGTCTATGTTGGAAAGGACGAAGCCAAACCAGCAAATAACCACGAAATAGATAGGAGTATTTTGCTTATTAAAGACCCATCTCAGGAAAAAAAAGACATAAATCCCTGCATAGCAAAAGAAACGTCAGCATATGGGAAATTATATTTACAGGGGTATGTGAGGTGATATACCATAAAGCAAAGCATTAGCCCAGAATGCGAGAAGAAAAGCAAGACTTTGAGGGAAAAAACTGGCCATCTCTAATTTCTAGAGCCTGCTCGGAAATGTGGATGGGCAAGGATCGGGCTTTGCCCTGGCTGCCCCAATATAAGGAAGACCCGAGATAGGAATATCATAAGGAATAGCTTCAGTTACTAGGTGAGGTGCCCCACAGACTGTATATCAGTTCCTACGACACCTGTAAATAGCTTGCTACTCATTATCAGCATATGCCAAGTGCTGTCAATAGAATGACGTACGCTGTAATTCTCATCATGTTCTGGGCATACTACAGTGGGTGTTGTTGACAAGTTCTTGATCGCGTTAATAGCAAGTCAGTATCCAGTAATATCCTTCGCTGTTATTCATTGGAGATTGAAAAGGTTCGGTGGAGGAATCAGATAATTTACCAATTCATTAGGTAGATCTATATATATGTGTCAAAGATGGATGTTTGAATGTTTCCCTAAGATTTGGAGTTTTCACTGAAAGTTAATGGAGGGCAAGACATTGCGACAGCGAAGATGACGATGACTCGAAGACAAGATGGACATATCACTGGCAGCAGCCGCATAAATTCGAATGTTGATATGCACCATGACTGCGCCGCGATATCGTTCCAGACCGGAGCAGTTACAGCAGCAGAAAGATAGAGCACAGGGCCCAGGTAATGTTTTCGACTAGTAGGAGCTAATAAAAGTGATAACTGTCCATCAAAGAAAGAAATCAAGCAGGCCTGAAGAACAGAGGTTACGATTTGGCTATGATCATTAACAATGTTGAGGCGGGAAGAGAACAACATTTGTTAAGGTTTGGCCACAGCTTTGGTGAAGGTTTCGAAATTCCGACGGTTCCCATGTCCGAGCTTCTTTCATCGTCCCGCATACGCTTTTGTTTCCGTACCAATATCGCTGCCAGTACTGTCACGACGGCCCGCCTGCCTACCATGGTTCACATGCTATATTCTAGACATATCTCACAGCTTCGCAGATACCGTCATCTCACGCCGTCGTTTAAACTTCACTAATACAAGTCTTTTCAACGTTCAACGGCTTCGCCGATCTCACTCTGACGCTACGGGTTCCTTGATGTAGCCTTGGTTTTGATAATACAGGCGTGAATACAACAGCGTTCCTGCTCAGGCTGGCATGGTCACCTGGATTTACATGCTCTCATTACTTCCGGGCCGTCCTCTCTTTTCCTCACAACAAAATAAGGAACTCTCTGTCACCTGATGGTCATACGGTGTGCTTCCTCGTCTTGAACTGCCAGCTCGACTCCGATGATTCCTCGAATATCATGGGCCACGTCTAATATTTCCTCAAGATTGCAGCCATGATCTCTTCCGCTGCTCCTCTGGCAATCCTCCTATTCACATCCTTTGGTCTCGCATGTGCAGCGAAATTTGACTGGAATCGCATCAAATATGTCTACGCCTTTGGAGACTCCTACACCTTTGTGCAAGGAACCGCAGGGCACGCAAACTTTAGGTATATTTTTATTCAAAAATATTGAAGTAATCACGGCCGATCCATTAATCCTGGAATCTAGTTTCATTGGGGATGGACTGGATCTTTCCTTCACACCTGCGCAACTATTGAACAATGAGATTATACCAAGGAATGTACGTAACAAGATCATTTATCGTTGACCGTTCTTACAACTACTTACTTTAGACAAGTTCTGAAGGCTCTAACTGGGTATTTACATTTCTGCCTCCATAATTATCACCATTAACTCTATTCCTTCTTTAGATTGAATTTCTGACGGGATGTTTAAGTGGAAAGCCGTCTGCGTGTCAAAAGCAGTTATGGGACTTCGCGTTTGCTGGCGCAGATATCGATGGAAAGCTGTACGAAACTCTAATTAATCCTTACTTTACGAAGTTAACCATAATGCTATCCGCCAGGTTGCCTTTACATCACAACTTCACGACTCCGTTGGTGGATCAAGTAAACCAGTGGGCAAAGTATGCCGCGAACGTTATTCCGCATCCCGTCAGCGAGACATTGACGGCATGGTGGATCGGAATCAACGACACTGGAGATACGGTCACCAATAGCACGGTAGGCTGCCTTTTCAACTTAAACCCTCTCCTTAACGCTTAGTGTATTTCAATGGAGATCACAGACTTCAACATTTTCTGGGAGACGGAGATGACCTCATATTTTAATGCTGTGGTCAGTCGGTTACCGTTTATTCGAGTTCTTTTGGTGTGATCATTAACTTTCGTCTCATTAGCAACTAGCTACAGACCGTGGACTTCACACCCATCTCTTCATAAACGTTCCCCCAGAAGAACGCTCACCAGCTATCATTGGGAGCCCAGCCAAAGTCGCTCTCATGAAAGAGCACATTTCACAGTTCAACACCATTCTGGCGAACCACACGGAATTATTCCAGAAAGCTAACCCAGGAAAGTCCCTAAAGGCTCGATTTACATGCAGTACTGTAATTAATCTAATCATGAAGTAGATGTCTTTGTTATTACATTCGATGCAAACGCATGGTTTAATTCTGTGCTGGACGCACCCGCGACGTTTGGTTTCACCAATGTAACTGGGTGCGTGCATTAATATCGGTACAATTCCTGCTCAGCATGTTCAATGATGGCTGTGAGGCAGATTCTGCACATGCGCTGATCCCGCAGGCTTCTTCTGGTTCAGTATGTTAAATTAATGTATGACTGACAGCTGTGCAGTGCTCAAGATTTATTCTCTAGATTCAGGACATCCAACGGAACGTGTTCACCGACTGCTCGCAGAGGCGATCGATGCTAAGCTGCTTTCTGCGTCATAATTCGATCATGGGGCTGCGTCATGGACGGAGAGGCGGCGGAACAAACTGAACATACATCATGTCTGAAAAATCGTCCGCGTGTACAATGATAGGGCCAAGGGATGTGAAAAAAGGTGCCCAAGGAGCACGAAATAAGATTATCTATATGACAATGGTGCCCTTGGAATGTAAATACGAAATCGACTAAGGAGCGCAAGAGCGGGATTTTATAGTAACCTGTGTATGACGACCAAGAGCGTTCTCACTTCATAAACAAGAAAGAAAAACAAATAAGGATCGGGGAAGAACTATGTGCATATTGGAAGTCCAGAAAACAAACTAATAAACAATGACAGAAACGACAGATGAATGATCAAATGATCAGAAGAAGAGATATGTGGTGATAAACACCCCAAGTGCGATGATGACGACCACCTGCAGCGGGACGCCCTCTTGTTGATACGGGGCCTCCTCGACCACCGTCTGAATGTCGGTATCGGCAGCGCTTCCGACGTCCGACAGCACTCTTGTCCTCCTGCGAAGCTCAGGCTGTGGTGCGGCCGCCATTGTCGCCAAAGTCGACCTTAGACGCCTGATTTCCTCCTGCGCCTCTTGGTACCGCGCTAGAAGCTCCTCTTGTTCGGCATTATCCCGAGAAGCGGCCGGCACAGGGATGGGAACTGGGATGGGGGCAACTGCGGGCTCTGCTTCGGTTGCAGAGACGATGGGGACAGGGGGTGATGGCGGCCGGTGGGCAGTTTCGTCGGCAAGGGGTTGCACGTCGTGGGGAGACTCGTGGGACTCCTCGCGCGCCACACTGAAGTCGCCCGTGGGAGTGTGTGGGCGACGGGTTTCTTCTTCTGGAGGGGAGTGAGTGAAAGTCGGGATGGGCTGGTTTTGAGGTTCCGGGAAGCCGTTACCGCGAACGGTATCGTATCGCTGAATGAGAAGATGAATGGGCTTGGGTTCACCTGGGCAACAGTATAAATCGCTTACTGATGATTCATTTGCATAAATAGAGCTCTGGATCTGCACAGAAGGGCCTTCATCCTCTTCTTCGAGTGTCTGGCCTTCCGCAGGAAGATAGGCTACCCTTAACTTCTGCTGATGAACCATTTTTTCCTCCGCTAGATCTGGGCTCGCCCACTATTAACATTCTAGGTCAGTATGCCACCCATACGAGGATATATCCGACTTCGTACAATTTCATTCAGAGTCATTGTTTCTTTTTCGGGTGTGATGAGGGTGCTCTGGATTAGGAACTTGTCTTTGCATTTGGCGTTCAAAGGGGGCTCCTCCTTCATCGCCTGGAGCATAACTACAAAGGGTAGGGTGTGAGCCCTCCTGTATGACACACGCAGTCAAACACGCACCAGACACCTCGACACTGTCCCCCGACTCTACTCGACCAGAATTCGGGCGCACACAATAGAGCTGGTACGGGGCATTAGGGATAAATCTAGGACGAACGAATGGCTCGACGCACCTTGGGAGCGGTAGTCTTGACTTTGAACGCGACGGGTTGAGAGTTGTGGTTCGTGATGACGAGTGTACGTTTCACGAGCTGGGTAAAGGGTCCTAAGGTACGATGAGCAACGCACTGGGAAACGAGAAGAGATATTTACTTCTGAACCCGAGGGTATTGGGAGGATTCAGCGATACAGACATCTTGCTGGGGGGAGGAGATGGGAGTAGAGTGGAGAGATTGGCCTGACGAGTAAAGAATGTGCTGGCCACGTGGTTTGGGCCATTGATCTCAGCAAAGGGCGGCTGCAGCACGCTCCCTCCCCCGAATGGGCTCATGACCCGTGCCCCCATCTGCGCCGAAGGCAGCCTTGCTACTTGCACTCTCGACATCGTTTTCGCTCTTCCAGGCTCTGCTGCTCTGCTACTTGGCTTTTATCCCTTGCTCAGCCACTGTGCACAACTATCCTCGTGTTATATGCATGTTTCTAGGTATTATGGGTATTAAGGAAGGTATGAAACGAGAGCTCCTCACGTCGTAATAGTATGTAGAAAGAAAGAAAGCAGGTCTACAGCCGTAAAGTCGTTATAAAGAACCAAGACATGTACCAATAAATCAACCGACGTGTACCAATAAAAATCGTAGCTATGAATCAATACGTTTACTCGCGTTTGCTCAGTGCTTGTAGTTGCACGAACTCGTAATAGTCTCCACGCTTGGCCAGTAGCTGGTCGTGCGTGCCCGACTCGCTTACACGGCCTTCTTTGATGAAGTAGCTGTGGGTTTTCAATGAGTTTCGTATGTCCCGACACAATCGCGGCATGCACTTACATTCGATCCGCATTCTGAATAGTTGATAATCTGTGTGCAATGGCGATCGTCGTCCTGCCCTTCGCGGCTTGGTCCAGTGCGGCTTGCACAACCTTCTCGGAGTTAGAGTCAAGAGCAGAAGTTGCCTGTTATCAAATATGCCGTCAGTTATCATTCGCATCCTTCAACGGTTAAAAAAATGTACTTCGTCCAAGAGAAGAACTTTAGGATTCCGGAGAAGCGCACGAGCGATAGCAATACGTTCTGTAAACTCTTGTCAGTAATGCCACTGCAGTTCACGCAGGCTATCACACGTACGTTTTTGACCACCGGACAGTTGAGAGCCTTTTCCACCAACCTCCGTATCGAAACCGCTGTAAGGAACGGTCAGTAACCATAAATCTGTGATAGACACCGAGATGACGTACTCAGGTAGGGACTGGATGAACTCAAGGATGTTGGCATTACGGCAAGCATCCTCGATCTCCTCCTGGGTAACTTCGGATTCGGGCTTAATGGCGCCCAGCAGGATGTTGAAGCGCACAGAGCCAGAATAGAGCGTGGGTTCTTGCGACACTAGCGCGAGCTGCTTGCGGTACTCCTGAATGTTCAAATCCGAAACACGCTCGCCGTCGAGCTGCAAAGAGGAAAACGCGTCACTGAAATGAAAAAACCCTAACACTCCGGCTTTTAACTTACGTAAATATCTCCAGCAAGGGGGTCGTAGAAGCGCTCGATCAATTGAATACTGGTGAGCCGTTAGCAAACGGAGCGGTGTAGCCACGAGGTGGAGGTGCACTTACACAGTACTCTTGCCCGACCCGCTGGCTCCGACTAGAGCAATGTACGTGCCCGGCTGAACCTCGAATGACAAATCACGCAACACGCGTACACCGGGTCTTGTAGGGTAGCGGAAGTGCACATTATCGAACTTGATATGGCCCTGGCACTTGTCCGAGTTGATGGTCTTGCCCTCAGTCGACTCAGCATCAATCTCGGGCATGGAGTCTAAAAGTTTAATAACAGCTGATCCGGCGCCCTTGGCGGAAGATATGTCGGGCACGAATGAGAACACGTTTCCAGCCTGGATAGCACCGAAAGTTGTGCTCTGTTCAAATGGGAAATTTAGTAAACGGAGTAACAGGGTAAACAGCTGAAATATTTCGCACCATGAGACCGACGAAGAACTGGAAGGTGCTATATTCCCTGCTAGACACAAGGCGCGAGCCATACCAGAAAACAAGCGCGATGACGAAGAACACCATCGACTGCGACAAAGCGAAAAGCGCATTGCTGAAGATAGCAGTGCGGTTGGATTTCCTGAGGGGCTCCTCTAGACTCTCGCTGTACAATCTCAAGCAGTCATCTTCACGTGTAAGCGCAGCGACAGTGCGGATGGACGCTGCGGCCTCGCACGCGAGCTGAGCCGAGCTTGCATGCTCCTTCTTGTTCGCTTGGTCCTTGAGGACGACAACACGCTGGTAGCAAGCACTGTGAATTCAATAAACGATGCCTAGGGAGCAAAGAACACTAACCAAACGGATGTAACCGGTAGATACGAGCAGGGGCATGCAGGCTTAATAACAAGCACGTTAGTTTAAATGCGCATCAGAAGAAAATTAAACCTTTTAATCTTACCAATGGCGACAAGGGCAAGTTTCCACACAAAAGCGAGGCCAATGACAGAGCCGGCAATAAGGGTAGCTATGCTCTGGACAATTCTGCAGGATGGATTAAGAATGCTGCAGATGATATATAGAACTAAATAGGACTTACGCCCCGAGAGTGACACCAGCCAGCCCATTGACCTTCTGCGGGTTCTCGCTCAAAGTCGATGTCAGGCTTCCAGTCTAACAACCACGCGTAAGTTTCAATTTGCCGACAGAAGATGAACAGACATACACTGTTCTCATCCTTATCGAAGAACTCGACTAAAAATAAAGGTCAGGGCTGCCGGGCACAATTATAAATTACCAAAAACGCACTATCTTGTCTGAGAATAGCGCGGAAGCTTAAGGAGCGGAGTCGCGCAGTCAGCGTCGCAGCCGCAACAGAGAACAAATAGTTCTGGAGGCCGATAGAACACGTAGAGACGAGGGCGATAATGAAGAACCTGGCAACAAGGTTAACGTCAGGGAAGGGTGCGAGGGCATGAAGGCAATCAACACATACCAGAGGGCATTGCGATCGCCCTGGAAGCGACGCTCATGTGGGTCCAGTTGCGAGAAGCCGGTGATACCTTTGGCATAGACAATACCGAAAGCGGGATACACCATACCCGTCACTAAAAAACCCAACGTGTGCCAAGTCAGTTAATTTGCATCACCATCAAAAAAAAATAAACAAGGGGTACGCACTGCACGCGAAGATACTGCCAATAATATAGTTCTTCCACTGATCCTGAATGAGCTTGCCCATCCGGACAAAGAGCATGAACAGGCCGAGGTCCTCCTCCTTCTTATGGGGCGTGGCCTGACGTTTCTGCTCAAGGATCTCGCTAGCAAGAGAGTGGCCGGTGTTCTTGCGGCCGAGCGGCACCTCCTCACGCGCAGCCTTTTCCATGTCCTCCGGCTCGCTACCTGACTCTGACGCGTCATCGTAGGCGGCACCGACTTGTCCTTGGGATTCACGCAATCTTTGGGCTTGGACGAGACGGGCGTAGGCGCCGTCGGCGTTGATGAGCTCGGTGTGGGTGCCGGATTCGAGAACGAGGCCGTCGCCCATGACGTAGATGACGTCGGCGTCCTTGATAGTAGACAGACGATGAGCAATGGTGATAGTGGTACGACCTAGAATTTTTTTAAAAGACATTAGCAACCAAGAAGATGCATGCGTAAAAAATATATCGTACCCGCAGCAGCCTTGTCCAGAGCGTCCTGGACAATACCTTCAGACTGCGTATCCAAAGCGCTAGTAGCCTCATCAAGCAGCAGAATTCGGGGATCCGATACAATAGCACGTGCAATCGCAATACGCTGCTTCTGCCCGCCAGACAACAAGAACCCGCGCTCGCCAACCATAGTATTGTAACCATCTGGGAGCTTGGAAATAAACCCATCCGCGTTCGACTTGATGCACGCTTCCTTGATTAATGCGAACTTCTCCTCGTCAGATGCGTGCTCGTAGGGCGTATTGATCAGCCCATGCGCGACATTACCCCTGATGGTCGTGGCGAAGAGCGTCGGCTCCTGCGAGACAAGACCAATCTGCGAGCGGAGCCACTTGAGGTTGAGATCCTTCAGATTGACGCCGTCCAATTTGACCACCCCTGCCGTGGGGTCGTAGAACCGCTCGACAAGGGACACGACAGTGGACTTGCCGGACCCCGAGGCGCCAACGAGCGCGGCGGTCTTGCCCGCGCGGAAGGTGACGCTGAGGCCTTTGACAACCTCCACGTTCGGGCGCGACGGGTAGCTGAATTTGATGTCCTCGAGGACGATCTCGCCCTCGACTTTTTCGGGCTTGAGCCCGCTGGGGTCGGCAGAATCGATAGCAGGAACGCGGTCGATCGTGGCGTAGAGTTTGGCTGCTGCGCCGCGGCCGTGGGTGATTGCTACATGAATGAATGATGAGTATTTATTAGACAAGGAACAGGATGCATGCAATGTTTACTTACCCTGCATTTCTGGTGCGAGCAAGGCCAATGAGAAGGAACCGATGAGGATCGCCAAGAAGACGTTGACGACGGTGCCGGCGTTGGCTAAGGGGCACGGTCAATTCCTTCTCCGGGCAAGTAAAACGCAGGCGGACTCACCATGGCCCTGGTTAATTAAAGTAGTACCGAAAGAAAATGCTACAGGGGAGGCAGTGTGAGTGCCGTTTAGAATCCGTTGAATGTACGGGTAAACTCACCAAGGGCATATGCAGAGTAAATAACAAAGAAAAAGACGGCGAGGCCCCCGCCATGCCATACCGCAGCCTTCGCGTCGACGCGCTTAGAGCTGTCGATGTGTTTATCGTATATACCCGCAAGGATCTTTTGCGTGCCGAACGCCTGAGCCGTGCGGACAGTCGAAATGACCTCCTCCGCGAGACTGCCGCCATTCGCAACATACTTAAGGGACAATCTGAGGGGAGTGACAAAGTGCCGCTGAGTCACAACACTCCGGCGCCCGAGTGGGAAAAGTAAAGCACTTACTGCATATAGGTGGAGACGAACTTGTTCATGACGGCGCCGGTGATGCCAATGCATGGGAGGATAGATGACATTGCCAGTGCGAGGCGCCATGAGCGAATATAGGCTAGTACGAAACCGGTGACGAAGGCCGAGAGGAAATTAACCACGAGGGCGACCTTCTCCGAGATACCCTGCTGGACCAAGTCTAATACACGCGGGGCGTGTGAATAAATATAACACGCATGGGGAGAGGAGGGAAAGGAAAACTCACGGGTGTCGGTTTCGATGCGCGTCGCAACTTCACCAGCGCCGACGTTATCAAAGTAGGCGATGTCCTGACGCATGACGGCTTGGAGATACCGCTCGCGCACACGCTTGGCGTTGACCTCGCCGGTGTAGACCCAGATGTACATGTAGGTGTATGTGCAGAGGAACATACCGCAACCTACAACACACTTCATTAGCTAATCCACGGGAGGAAGGTAAAATTAGACGCACCGATAGCGACGAGGTAGCTCGCGTCCTTGGCGGCGGTCGCACGGAAGTCCTTGGCCGCCTGTGGGATACTCGCCTGTGCCGCCGCGTCTCCAGAGTTGGCGCCTGCGATGACCTCGGCGAATCTGACAAAGTCCTGGGTGAGGTTACCGAAGAGGAGGGACATGAGGGGCTAGAGGGGTCGTAGTTGAGTTTATGTAAATAAGCTTTGGGGGGCAGAACACGCACCTGGGCAGCCCCGGCGCACGCAGCGGCCACCAGGCCGACAGCGTCCATCGCGAGCTCGGTCTTTGTTGAAAACCTGGGCAAAAGAAAGTTCAACTTGGGCCGCAAAATCCTAATCAAACTACGTACCTGAAAAGCTGAGTGAAGGACACCGGGGCGAGCTCCTTCTCGACAGGCTTCACGGCGGGGGCATCCTCGGCCGCATGTGTGTGTTTTTCTGGGTCACCCGTCTCCTTCTTGCGTGAAAAAAAGCCACGCTTAGCGGTGTGATGGTCGGCGACGACGGTGCCCTTCTCGTCGGTGGTGCTGCTGTGTCGTGAGTCGGACATGGCAGGCAGGTAAATAAAGTAGGCCTATATCAGCCGTCGTTCGAATAAGATGAACGAGTGGCTGGGGTGGGAGCAAGCAAGGCGAAGCTTGGTGAAGGAAAATGCAAGTGCTAGTGGTGCCTTGGGGGGCGACTGAAGGGGCATATGGGTTAATATATTGTCTGCACGGAAGCCGGCGTGCGAACGTAAGCAGCCTTGACTCAACACCCTGCCGTAATCCTCCATCTTATCTGATTATTTGGCTACGGGACTCGGCTGTTTGCTCATTCTGCTGCTTCGGATACGTCTGCGATCCTCAACGTGTACGAGAATCAGGCTGCCGCAGCAAAAAGAACACGTAGGACACTCGGGATGGCCCTCGACGTCGTTGGAGTCTGGACAGAAATAACGCCAGTTAAAAGGCCCATCTGTGCCCCGCATGGATCAACTGATTGCATAACGACGCCTGATTCGCCGCCCACATCCCCTCGATCCTCCCCCGCTGTCCGCATCTGCACACGCCAGACGTTGCGCAGGCGCCTCGGCACACCACCTGATCCCGCTGCGAAATACCATCGATGGTTCGAGAATTTTTCGGCTTTCGTGCTGCCTATTAGCACACGTCATCGGCTGATCGAATATTCAACAAACGACTGTAGCTTGCTATCATTGATCTTTGTGCAATTGCACACCTCCGATGTCATTGTGCGCGCGACTAGGTACCTACTCGACAACTGTGCTGTGCAAAACCCTCTTTGACTCCTGCAGCCTCCGTGCTGCACGATAATGAACCGTGCGATCAGTACCCTCAATGATCGGAATCCTCAGTTGCAATGTATAAACTACACTCCTCTTCCGAATTAAGCACATGCGTGCTACTCCGCAGCTGGGAAAGAACGGCTTCAACAAGATAACAATCTGCACAGATACCCTGCCGAATTATTGCGTATACAACCGGTTAGACAGGGAAGTATTCTATTGGCAAACTGACTGGACTTTCAAATCATGCCTCCACTGAACGCGGACTAGAGAAACTTCGCTGCTATACGCAACGGCGCCGCAAGTTGTTGGCGAGCGGATGCGACGGTCTGCAGGAGTCAGTGAGAGTCAGCAATGATAAACGTTGCATACGTTCCTGGCTAGACTTTTAAATCATGGCTCCACTGAACGCGGACCGGAGAAACTTCGCCGCTGTGCACAACGGCGCTGCAAGTTGTTGGCGGGCAGGTGCGACGGTCTGCAGGAGTCAGTGAGAGTCAGTAATGATAAGCGTTCCGACTCCGGAGCTTATTGGAAAGCTCGTTGGCATTTATCCCGAGAGGATGATCGGCGTTCTGAGTGAGAAAACTCTTGGCTTAAGATCACTTTCCGCTATGGCTTAGCACATCAGACCACTTTTTCTGAACTGGATACATATGAAATTGCTCAAAATCACGTACGTCTTCAATAAATCTTTGTATTCCTGAAAAAGACTTACCTCCACACCGATTCAAACGCACGTTTGGTGGCACGCATCTGCTATACGTTGAGAACAGGCACTGATTATGATCAAAGAAGAGTGAGTCATATACGAAAATCCAGTCCCCCGAAAAAAAAAGAAAAAGAAAGTCCGTCTTCCCTGATCCTCAAGAGTCGAAGTTAACCGCCTGCCGCTGTTTCGCCAACAGTAGGGCGCATCTAGACTGCCTGCGCCGACGCGGCGCCTCGACACGTTAGACCACTCCTGCACATTTAGCGTAAAAGCATCAAGTCGGCATTGTGCCATAGATATTTATTTAATTTTAAATACACGTGCGATTGCCAAGGCTACGCGATACCCGAGCGATGGTAGAATCGCGTACGGGGAAGGCGGGGGCCCGGCGCGGGATGTTTATGTCAGGACCGGGGTTGACAGTAGAAGCAGAAGACGAGTGGGAACATAGCAGAATAAAAATTTTGAGAGCTTTTGATGCTGTGCAGCAGAAAGTAAACGACGAGCTTGAAGAGGGTCTGTCTTCGTCGTTGTGGTGAAAACACCACCCACGTGGGCGACGAAAGACCAAGGGACGGAAAAATGGCGGTCGATCATTGTAAGATCAGCCGAAAAAGGAAAGCAATTATAGCCAACCCCGGCCAGCGCAACGACCATAATTGCTGCCACCGCTGTACCCGTCCCACCACCACCTCCTCACGCGAGCCAGCCGTCCTCGACACCCCATACCCGCACCGCAACACCCCACCCACACGAAAGCAGGCTTTCCCCTCACACCATGTCCTCCTGGCTCTCCCGCAAAAAAGGCTCCGTCACCAACCTCAAAGCCACCGACGATTCCTCCGCCTCCTCTACTCGCTCTACCACCCCGACTCCGGGGAACCACAATGGACACCACCGCACGGGCTCCGCGCGCCCCAACTTCCGCTCGGGGCTGCTCACCATCCGGGTGCTCGAGGCGCAGGGGCTTAGTTTACCTCAAGGCACGCCTGTCCCGGCGAGCGTGCAGGCCGCCCTGGCGAGTCAGCAGGCAAAGGTTGCTGCTAGTATGAGCCCGTCGAGCGTCACGCAGCAGAGGCTGGCGAAGAGGGGGAACAGGTGTGTGCTGCTGTCACACCTTTTTTTTTTTTTTTTTACAAGGGCGCTTGCTGATGGTGTGCGGGGGTGGATAGGGACAGCGTACAGCGCACGCAGTGCTGGTGGCTACCGTACCTCGTCATAGAGTACGAAGTCAACCAGGTGCTCATCACCCCGCTCGGTGGGGAGCTCGACAAGCCGCTCTACATGTACCAAGCCTTCTTGTACGTACCCTTCCCCCATCCTTTCTCTCTAACCTAACACCCCCTCCCAGCGACGTCTCTCGCAACTCCGAGATCTCCCTCCAATGCTACCTGCGCGCCGAGGAGCCCAAACGCGGTGGGGACGGGCTGGCCGACGACCTCGGGAACGACATCTTCCTTGGGGGGATCAAGTTCGTGCCGAACTTCGACGGTATGGGCTCGCAGGACCAGTACTACGACATGGTTGGGGGGAGCGGGCGCATCCAGATTGGCGTGTCGTATCAGCCGACCTACGGGCAGCATTTGAGCATTGATGATTTTGAGCTTATTACGGTTATTGGGAAGGGGAGCTTTGGCAAGGTGCGTGCAGCGCATGTTTTTCAGTTGGCTTGAATGTAATATGATGCTCACGCTGGGACAGGTAATGCAAGTCCGCAAACGCGACACGTCGCGCATCTACGCGCTCAAGACAATCCGCAAGATGCACATCGTGAACCGCAATGAGATCACGCATACCCTCGCGGAGCGGCTCGTCCTCGCGCAGGTCAACAGCCCGTTCATCGTGCCCCTCAAGTTCAGCTTCCAGTCCGAGCAGAAGCTGTACCTGGTGCTTGCGTGCGTTGCCTTTTCTGGCACCCCGCTGTTAGTGGCTGAGTTTGTTTGTGCAGGTTCGTGAACGGGGGAGAGTTGTTCCACCATTTGCAAAGGGAACAGCGGTTCAATGAGGAGCGGGCGCGGTATGTCTTTTCTCCACTCTCTCCCTCGATCTCCATACTCACCTTTCTCCCAGATTCTACAGTGCCGAGCTCCTCCTCGCCCTCGAGCACCTGCACGAGCTCGACGTCGTCTACCGGTGTGTCTTCCCTTACCCCCTCTCTCTCCATTAATCCCTGCGTATTATCTAACACACCTACGCAGGGACCTCAAACCCGAAAATATCCTCCTCGACTACACCGGGCACATCGCCCTGTGCGACTTCGGCCTGTGCAAGCTCAACATGAAGGGCGACGAGAAGACGAACACGTTCTGTGGCACGCCCGAGTATCTGGCGCCAGAGATTCTGAACGGACATGGGTACAGTGCGTGTTTTCTTTCTAACTTTTTGGTGTAGATAGGAGTATCGATGATGGCCGTGCAGACAAAACGATCGACTGGTGGACCCTTGGCGTACTGCTGTACGAGATGCTCGCGGGTCTACCGCCCTTCTACGATGGTCAGCCCCCTTTCTCCCCCTACCTTTCCTTCCCCCACCCTAATCCCCTTATCCCTGGTAGAAAACACCGACCGGATGTACGAGAAGATCCTGCACGACCCACTCGTCTTCGGGGACGAGTTCCACTCGGAGGCGCGGAGCATCCTTAGCGGGCTGCTCACGCGCGACCCGACACGCCGCCTGGGCGTGCATGGCGCGGAGGAGATCAAGAGGCACCCGTTCTTCGATAAGCATATTGATTTTAAGCAGCTCGCAGCGAAGAGGATCCAGCCGCCGTTTAAGCCGAGTGTGGCGAGCCCGGTGGTGTGTTCTTAGTTGCCTTGTTTTGCGTGTGTGGGTTTTGACGTATATGTATGCAGGACGTGTCGAACTTTGATACTGTATTCACGGAGGAACCCCCGGTGGACAGCTTTGTCGAGAATTCGAACCTGTCGCAGACGATGCAGGCTCAATTCTCTGGTATGTGCCCATGCCCTCATTTCAGCGTCTCTGTTCTCACATCACATCCGCAGGGTTTTCTTACAACGGCACCCACCTCCCCAGCAACACGCCTTAGACCCCGTTCCCTCTCAACACCACCCATCCAGTCCAACTCCAAGCACTGTAAACCCGGATCTCCCCATCTTTCTCTACGTAATGCACTGGCATATCATACCATATATCTAACTACATCCACACATCCTTACTGTACTTACCCAGCACAATCGTTCTCCTTGACTCCCCACCACATACCACACTCATTTTTAGCTGTCATCCTTCCGGTCTCGACTCTCGCTTTCACTTTTATCGCTCTTATCATTGTCCGCTCTTATCATTGTCCGCTCTTTTCTTCGTTCGACTTCGCCTTCGACTTCGTTCCTGCGCGCTATTTGCTACAGTTTGACTGACATATATTGGCTGATACAGCTTAGTTGTAGAATTACATATATATAGGATAGGGTTGCTTTTATTGGTTGAATTACTGTTACGTAGGTTTAATCGATTATTTGATACACGCAGTTTGGGATGTATAATACAACACTGAATATGGCGTTGGTCTTTTCCGAATTACAGTAAGTGCCGTAAATGCAAGATCTACTGATATGGTTACATCGGATGAAGTGTAGCAGAGCATCAAGATTCCGTCATTGTTGCTGATTTCTCATCCATCGTAAAGTTTATCTTCTGCACCTATAGCCACAAGCCGGACACTTTCGAAAGTTTCTTGATCTGCACGTCTCCAGCTACTTGGCCCTCCAGCTCTAATCGTGCAGCGTCAGCAGAGTTGGCATGGTCAAACCTTTTAATCCCTTGAGGTACAGTCTTATTATCTTGCTCGGAATCCGCGTCTGCCTTGACTGTCCCTAAAGTGGAAGAGACAGAGTAGTAGCACCTGATCTCGCAAACTAGAATCCAGAAATCAACAACTACGCAGACCGTCCATATGTAGAGGCAAGCGGCTCATCAGACGATATCTACGGTGGTTAACACACGATTCCAGAACAATGCATTGATTGCAGCATTTTCCTCTTCCTTCGTTGTCCAGCAAGATATAACACCATGAAGGTTCGTTTTGCTACCAATAGGATTAGAAAAATGTCTCATTTGGATCACCGGGCTAGCCAAAGGGTATCTCTCGAGAATGGTCACGAGTGCTTTGACGAAGAAGTAAGATTGGTGGTGCTTCCGATCATAGTTGTGCGCGAATTCCCCAATCGCAGACGCTGCAGAGAGAACTACAAACAGAGGGATAGGTTTCTCAAACTCAATGCTGTGCAGGGTTGAATAGGGTTTAAAGTTCCCCCGAGCTGGAACCCATTCGAAAATACTGTCACAGGCAGGCTGGTTCTCATCTCAGACAGGTACAGAGGCGGAGGCGAAATGTGAGTGGGGCCTCACCGTGGGGGCTATCGACTGCTGGGAGGGTGAACTGTCTGCTGCATACTTTTGGGTGGGACCGGTCGTCGACGCGGGAACGGGGTCTGCTGGAACTGACTCGGATACACTGAGCCGGATATCATGCTGAGTAACGCTCTTCGACGGCGTAGACTCCTTCACACCGGAGAGGCGCTCCATACACAGAAAGCGGTGACCATGAAGTGAGATTTCAACAACCAGTTCGACGAATTCACAGCCATAGCCTGAGGCGCAGCCGACGATATTCTTGCAGTGCGTCGCTTAGAGACAGCGTAAAGTGTAGAATCGTGCTAGAGTATGGTCGTCGGTGTAGAAAAAGGACATTCAGGACGCTCCTCAGGCCGAGACGAAATAGGGTGAGTAAAGGAGAGAACATGGTGGCAGAGACTTGTAATAGTGGGGGATTTGAACCCTCAGCAGTGAGATCTTTTAGACCAGACCGTCAAGTTTTACTTCCTGCGTCCGTCTTAGCTGAAAGTTCTGAGATTCAAGCTACGTCATGGATTCTGAGTCTTAAATATTAAATAGATATCCTTGCCTATAGGTATCATATAGACTAGTGCGTCTCCTGGATTTCTAGCTTCATGAAGTCTCGCAGTAGAGTCCCGGAAATGGATTCGCGTGACGAAGATGATGGTGGCAGATTGGAGGTCCATCGGGGAGGCCGCAATCGGCTTGTACTATTTACTTCTCCCGCTGGTGCCAAACATCCTCCTCACAAGACATAGCGCGATCACGTCTTCCTCAACCTCAGCCTGTCTTCCTCTGTTTCCTCTTCCAGGTCCGCAGAAACCCTTCAATTAATCATATTGTCACATTTATGCAATATCATGCTCTTCGATTATGAGATAGGACGCATTATCATGGGTGTTGAATGTTAACTCGTTGGTCCAAGATGTTAATGGCAAAATCTCCGAGTCAGCTCAGACTACAGTAATGGAGATATACATTATTGGGCATACAAGTACAAGAATATTGCATGGATCTGTGCCAAAAGAAGTGGCCCAAATGGCATTATATAACAATTATCATAGTTAGTACCATCATCCTAAGCTTTACTAACAAATATACAAAAGTAGTTAGCTATAAAAAAAGCCACAAAAATGTAAACTGAAGAAAAGCAGATATATGCAAAAAAGCAGTGCATTATAAAGTGCTTGCAAACTATGATCTGATATTCCAACAGCCTACTCAATGCCCCTCTAGCCCAGAGAAGATTCATAAACAGCTGTTCATCTAGCTTTGGCAAATTGACAAAGGCTTTTTGTGGCATGGCAGTGCTGCTGTCCTTCTTGCCTGGAGTCTGGCAGAGGGCAACACCCAGGTAGAGAATGGGCATGATATCAATGATACCCAGATAGGTACAGTCATTGTAGTCCAGGACATATCTGAGTACTGGAACTGCTTCATGGATCCTACATGATTTGCAATACTGGATGTTGTGCATTTGTTATATACTATAATATTGTTTTGTTCAAGTTATGAGACACCAGCACATACCTGATAAAAGTGTGCCAGTGTCCAATAGCACCTATCCAGAAGTTCTTCCTTGGTAAATGGAAGAAGTTGCAATAATAAAACACTGCTGTCAACACCAAATAGTTCTCAAACATGTCCAGCTAAACTGTCTGAATTGATTTCTTGTTGGAATTGCATCTGGCATGTTCTAGTGCATTAGGAAAGTCTTTGGGCTGACTAAGGTGCTAAGTAATTGGATTAAGAATTAGCTGTTACTTGTAGAAAGTACTAGATACATTGTAGAGTAGTGTAAAAGTACTTTTGTAGGAAGCCTAATATCCAGTCAATTCACCCTCTTATTCACTGATTAACAATATTCCTCCAATGGCTTTTTCTATTTGACTGACCAGGATGTATTGCTGGTTGGGAAGAGCATCCTCATATGTTGTTGCTACATTGGAATGGACAATAACAATCTTTTGTCCATTGTGTAGTTCCATGCTGGAAAACATAGCCAGCAGCATTGATTGTTCAGCACCTAACAGTGCTGAAGTGGTGGTTTAAGTCAAGACTTGTGCAACTAACATGCAATATGATTCAATACAATTCAGAGTCCTTCAGATTGAGTCCTCTCTGATATCAAACACAAATTATCCTACATTTCAATACAATACATATACTTGTCAGGGTTCATTATATTCCTGGAATATATTTGACCCATGGAATATAGATAACCCAGTTCTGAGTCTGAGGCTTAGTCAGCTACAGATGACTCAGATACTTATTCAACCTAGTTATGCAGTGGTTAGTCACCTCTTCAGAATATTCTAGTAGTGGTAGTCAGTAGTATATAAACTCCTCATGTACAGTAGCTAGTCTCAGCTTCTGTCATATCCCAGTCATGATAACTGTTTATATGTTGTTTCCAATCAATCCTGACTCTTCCCAACTCTCTGCCTTCTCTGGGTTACTTTGGTTTTTTCTATTTTCATTTCATATGTTTTTGTCATATCCCTGTACAGTGCAATGCTTGCCATCTCTGGACCATTTTCAATCAATCCTGACACTTTCCCAACTTCCTACTCATCTCTGGGTTTACTCAGGTTTACTCCACTCTATTTCCATTTTCACACTTACTATGTTTCAGCCACATATACTATCTTCTTCATAGTATATTCCTTTTTGTTAAAATTTAGTTTGTACTTCTTAGTCTTCATAATATCCTCTCTTTCTTTTGACCCACTTACTTCTCCACTTCACTAGTATGTTTTAAGCACTTTGCAAGATTACTCTGGGCACTCATATTCTTTAGTATTTAACTACCTCAAATGTACTGTAGTACTTCAGTTTGTTAATTATTGTGTTTAACATCCCTACTAATCTCTAGCTAGTGGATAAGCTACCTCCAAAACATTCTCAGCCATCTCCTCTTGATTAATTACTTCTTGTTGTCATCACATGCACTCAACAAGATCTCCAGTCCTTGGAGATTTCTCCTGACCTGCTCTCCATTCAGGAAGTTGAGTATTGATCATTCTCATTTCTGAATCAGCTCACTTAATGATGTCTGTAAATTGGACATTAGGAACAAAGGAGGCACAGCACATAAGCTGAAGCCATTGTCCATTATGACTCTCTATCTTTGGTAGTGCTCAAACATGTTTCTGGAGATATTTCTGGAGCCTCTGGTATTTCTCCCTGGCCCTACTGAGTATTCTATCTGCCCAGAACCTCTAGGTTATACCCTGGAAACAAGTTTGTGGCAGTTTTAGCTAGACACTAGTCTTGTTACAGAGAATCCTCTGTGTTAACATCTAGTTCATACTCTCAGATTATTACTATCATTTCCATTCTCTTGTTTCAACCCACTCAGTTCTCCATTTTATTTAGTATGTTTCAGTATACCTTAGTACATTTTTGGCATTACTCTGGGTAGTTACATTCATTAGTACTTAAGTACCTCAACTGTACCATATTCTTCAGTTTGTTAATTACTACTACTAGGCTTTAACCCACATTGGCTAAGCTACCTCTGACAATCTCAATGCTCTCTACTCTCTATACCCTTCCTCATTACTGTTATCACTCTCAACTCAATCTCTGGAGACCAGAGAATCTCCTAATCAATCTCCAGTCAGGAAGCTGAGTTCACAACCCTCTACATTTGACCACACCTGCTAATATTATTCATAAATTGGATGTTAAGAATGAAGTGGGCATAGCACATGAGCTGAAGCTGCAATTCACTTCTGACCCCTCTCCTCAACATAGCTCTGGAATTTGTTTCTGAAGAGACTGGAGTCTCCAGCCTATTTGCCCTCTGTCCTCCTTCAAGTTATTACTTGCTGATTAAGTACTGGAATCTCTAGAGCTTACCTAGAAATGAGTCCTTGATAGCTTTAATCTTTTAGGAATTCCACTGTACAAGGGGTGTCTTAAGTCATTGGATGTCTCATCCCTCTATCATCCTCTCCTCTACTCAAGCTTGGTGTTAGTGGCCTTGTCATCCTGATAGTTTTGTCCTAACAATACTTTACCTACCCTAGTGATTGTAACAGGTTTCAAAACCTGCTACAGGTTGTGGGTAGGGTACAAACAGGTACAGGTACAGGTACAGATTTCTGTACCCTTAGTGTGGGTTGCAGGTATGATTGGTCAGATTTTTTTCACAGAAATGGTCACCAAAAATATGATTTTCTGCTTAAATTTGATAAATTTCACAACATAACATGGTAGATAAATCCAAAACTCAATGGCAACAATCAATTACACTCAAAAGTAAAATTTAAAAGGTGTATATTAGGCAGACAAAATTAATTTAGAATGTTTAAGTCTATTTACTATGCTTATAATAATTAGTGAGAGCTGTTTTCAAAAACAGCTTTCACATCATGGTCAATTGTTTGACAATTAGCACATGGATTCACAAACCTGCTGCTGGCCTGTCAAACCCACCAAACCCTTACCCCTACCCATGAAAACCCTTACCTTTGGTGGTTGGTATGGGTTGACTGGGGTAAGGGTAGTGATGAGCAGGGGTAACCCTGGGGTCAGTTGGCAGTGACTCTGACCCTTACCCTTGGCCAACCCCAACCCTCATGGAGGGTAGGGGTATTTGGAGAGTGAGGGTAAGGGTAACCTGGGGGTTATAGTGGTAAGAAACCCTTGAGGGATTACAAACAAGGGTTGTGTATTTTATCATTGAATAGTATCAGCATATATGTCATTGGTGGTACTTGTGTTTTGAGATCTACATGTGACTAAAAGGGCCAAAAAGAATAAATTTATTGGATAGAAAGTCAGTTTTAATAGAAGATCCACTGACTATGAGCTGTAAAGCTGTAGTTTTAGTTCTAAAACTCACTTAAGTATAAATTTTTCAATTCCTGACTGTCTTTCTGTGCTAAATATCTGATCTCAAGACAAGATTTAGACATCATATAATTTGAAAGGTAACCCTCAAGTAACCCTTGAGGAACCCCCAACCCTTCATACCCTTACTCCTGACTCCCAGGGGTTTTGAAACCCTTAGGCATCACTAGGTAAGGGTATGGGTAGCTCTGAAATACCCCAGGGTTATCTGTTATAATCACTAACCTACCCTACATTTTATGTGCAGTTCATTATTATACATGCTTTAATGGTCTAAATGTGCCAATATATACAACAAGGTTCAACTTACATGCCTGTATGAGCATAGACTGTTGTGCCTGTAGCAGGATCCCTGCCCATAAAATGCAAATAACAATAAGTCTCTTTGATCAAGGGATGATCAAAGTTATAGTTATGGCTAGTGGGAGGCATGTCATACACTGTGTTCTTGAGCTCATCAAATGGCATGAACATAGGATGTAATTTAATCTATTGCCTTTAACATGCTAAGTCAATTCCTTCAACCAGGATCATAGAAAAGTTGAAATAATACATAACCTGATCAAATATTCCTGCTCCTCTGCCTCTGGGATTTTGCCTATCTTTCTTAAAAGAGTGATCAATATTCCCCTTATCCAGAGCAATATTGCATATATGTGGCACCTACACTTCATGCATGTCAGTAAGTGCCAGTTTGAGTGTCTTCATCCCATTCTCTTCCTTGCAAGGTGCATTGCAAAGTGCAACACCCAAGTAGAGCATAGGTGTGATATTGACAGGAATCCAGATTTTCATGATTGAAAATGTTAATTACACAATTGAGCACAGGAATAATTTAGTTTCTGGTACTAAATGGTATCAAAGTAAATGAGTTGTTAGATTGAATCTGCAGTCAAAGGTGTAAACCTACCTGATAGATTTGTGCAAGTTGCCAATTGCTCTTTTTCAGCACATGGTCCTTTTGAAGTGAACTTCATACACACCATTGCTCTCCAGTGCACCTAATTTCATTAGATAAGGAATGGGGCTGCCTGTCTCTAACTCTGCAATGATATTCTGCAAAGTGTGGATGATAATCTGTTGGTTCTTAGGAGGGAGTTTTGGCAATAAGATTGGTAGATCATTGTCAATAATGAGGATCCTTTGCCAGCTATGATGAATACTAGGAAAAAAATTGCATGGTAATGATGGTAGTATAAGATAAAGAGATCCTTTATCTTATACATATGCTGGAATGAACTAGAAATGTATTAGTAAGGTTTGGTTAAGTTTTAGTGAAGTTTTAGTTATTTATTTTGGTCATGTTGCTTATTTACATTTGTTTTATTCTGAAGATGTTAACTTGTACAGCAAGAGCGAGTACAAATTTTGAAGAAATTTAGTACTACTTGCAATTCCACAAGTACGTTTCGAAGTTCTTTCCTTTAGTTTCAACAACAGTGCTAATATCTGCTATGATAAATTGTAAAATGAACTAATGAAACAATCTATATGCCAGTTCATTCAGCTTCAAGTTGAATGTGATGCAAGATGATCATACTGGATCAGCGAAGTACCAGGATTATCATACTAGTCTACATGGATATAGTTCTGAAGCTCTGAAGCGGCCTCGACCCCATGCTCCGTATTTCCTACTGTTGCGATATATCGTTTCAACACGAAAAACGTACATCTGCAGTTTAAGCACACTCTCTGAACTACAGTCATGACTGATCGATTAGACATGCATTTCTGAATTGTGCCACAATTACGCTATAGCTATAACGTACAAGACAATTTAAGCCGTCACCGAAACCATGTATGTAGCTCCTGCTACCACTTGCTCTTTAGTGCTGGTACCTCTATATAACTCCATTATCTCTGGATGGCTAAATATATGATCTTCGGCACTACTGTCATCGGTCACCACCATCTTGTATTGTGCTGGCGTCAAATAGCAAGGGTTACTCCGGATCCAATCCCTAAGACATGGGAGGTGTTTAATAAATTACGGTAGAAAGTAGCACATGTTGTTCACCTGATGAAATGCTCCTCCTTCTCTGCTTCAGATATTCTGTTCATTCTCCTTAGCAACATAGTCATATGAGACCTCGCCCAGAGCATCTCATGAGCAGGAATGTTTTCCCGGCTCTGGGAAATATTCAAGAATGGTCCCTTAAAAGTGGTGAGTGCATTCATTTCTTGACCGTGCATTTTGCTCAAAGCCACACTCATGTACAGCAAAGGAATGACCGATTTAAGTGATGTATTGGGGCAGCGCTCATTATAGTGAATGAGGAATTGAAGGGGCTGTACGGCCTCTGCGATCCTAGAAGGAGTAGAAAACTGCGTCCAAGTTCAGTGATCAATTAAACAAGAAAGAAATTGTCTTACTCACTCGATAGAATTGGACGAGCTGCCACCAGCATTTTTCTAAAATACGATCTTTTGTCCCCGACGCATCACGCCTACTGGTTGGATCGAGAACCCCCAACCTAATGAGATGGACGTTCGAACCATCGAAGAAAATTTGCTGGACAAAATTCTTTAGCCGCTGGACCGTCACGCGTTGGTCCCCAGGAGGTAAAGCTGGAAATATTTTCAGGATGCTTGCATCCGTGATGTATACGGGGAAAGGTCCTAGGAGCGCTGACTGAAAAGTAGGAAAGGACATATACGTGGTCAGAAGCAAGAAGAGGAGTAAGGTCTCAAATCGGGGTTTATCTGAATCTCGAACATCTTGGGGCGGAGGCGAACTTTCGATGAAACACGGACTTGAGCTTCGGAGAACCGACCTATTTATATTGGCATGTTTGTCCTATGCTTCGTTTGTGGAAGCAACCCATGAGGTAGGAATACTCTAGTTGAGTTTGTTCATGTGAACTAGGGAAAGTCAATCTGGACCGCGGTTCTGTAGCAAGGGAAAGAGCTAGATAAAGGTGATAAGCTTATGTTTGCTCTAGCATTGTTTTGGAGCTATAATTGGGTATGTTTTACAGAAGATGTTTCTTTAGACTGTAGAAACTTGGGCAGCCGGTGGATGTATTGATTAGAAAATATACTGCGTTATCGTCGCGGGCGTACATAATATTCTCACGCAATAATTGATTTGCGTAAGAATATTATGTACTTCGTACCATTGGTTCCAAGCGGGTCCTCATGTGCTCTGTGAAGATACTACATCCATGTTTTCTGGCATGAAAGAATTCTGGAACAGGATAACAGTTAAGAAGGTATCCTGTTACATGACGAAACACACCTCCTGAAATTTGTTTTAAGCTTGGTGTTTTCCTTAGGATAAAGATCCAAGATAGTTTATCCACTGTCCTTATCGTCTTGCTTCTCGTCGTGGTTCTTCAAACGTGTAGCTAAGAGTCAACGACTGAGGAAATTCACGCCATTATTGAAAGCCTTGCTGATAGCTACTTGAAACCTCAATCCATGCCCTAGGTCGCGGTCTTTTAAAAACATCTCGGGTGAGGAAATTGTAGGTTCGAAACTTGCAGTACTGCATGGTTGCCAAGGGCTAAGCCATATGACCATATAATAGATTCAGCAGATTCCATGGATGCAGGAGCTAGAAGCGGAAGTTGACTCGGAGGAGAATCCTCCTGAGTAGCCGGGTAGGGAACCAAGCATTTTGTAATGCAAAATCCTATCTGAAATTGGCTGAGGAGATGAGTAGAGGGGTTTCATGAAATAGTCTAGTTTCCATGTTAGAGATCGATAATACTCACAGTTATCGTCAAGAATGCGTCGCGGAAAAGAAGTTGGACTCGGTATGTACATATATGTACAGCTCGTGGGAACATGTTAGTCATCTGCTAACCGAAATGCGACTCCAGACTTATACCATTGCCAATGTTTACTACCATCTCAGTCGCATACCCTCGCTGCTAATCTATGGCTACCGTCTCCCATACGATATATTCACATTACAACCCAAACGACCGGAAAGAACTGGAACAAGAAATCGGACAACTACCAGATAATGAAGAGTTAGATTCTGCAGAATCATGGGAGCGTGAAGCTGCTCGTAATTCACAACGGCGGCGTGCACAGCCACCACAATTTATTCCAGCGACTTTCTCATATGAAGATTGGGGAGCTGGGCAAGCCAGCTCTTTAACGCTACCTGAAGATAACACTAATGCTCGCGGAGGCGACCTAGCGGGGTGGTATCGATCACTGAATCGATTCCGAGACAGCCGCTCCGCTCCCGAGGTGAATCACAAACCATTTGTCCAGGCAACTTCTCAGTCTGCTGAGACTGTGCCAACACCTCATCAACCTGTGGAGAAAATCAACAAGAATAACTGGTTCATTATGAACGCAATACGATCCGAACCCCCGTCCGTCGTACCCACCCCTGCTCCTAGTCTCGCCGATATGATCGCACGAGATCCACCGCCATTACCAACAGAAGAAAAATATACACCACCTGTCTGGCTTGCAATTGGACCTTCTAATAAGGGATTTGCTATGCTTCAGCAGAACGGTTGGAATGAAGGAGAGGCCCTTGGACCTGATGTCATTCGGCGGCGTGCATGGAAGGATATTCTACCGGATAGCGATATTATACCGACGGAGAGGAAAGGAAAAGCCCGTGAAAACCCCACGAGAAGCGTAGTGAGACGTGAAGTACACGAGGTGAAGATGGGAGACGATGATGTGAGTGAGCTGCGGAATGTGGATGTGATTGACCTTACGTTGTCGGGCTCGGACTCGGACTCGGAGGAGTCAGAGGACTATGGCGGACTCCCGGTAAACAGCAATACCGACCATAACCCAGTACAGGTGAAGATGGAGGATGGGGTATCGTCTCCCATCGATAGCCCTTACTCCAAGCCTCTACCATCTCACGACATCTCTGGTCATGGGCGAAGAGCCCTTCTCACTCCTATAGCCACCGTCCTTAAATCTGATAGATTGGGCATTGGCCTAAAGGCTAAAACCGTGGGGCCATATAAGGCGTCGCAGAAGCGTGTAACACATAACGCTGCCGCTTTGGCCGCCCATGTTAAAGCGGCTGAAGAAACACGGAAGCACAAGAAAGAGCTCGGCCGTGGACGTAGAGGGTTTGAGCGTCAGCGTAAAACGGACGAAGCGAACCGGAAATTGATGCTGGCGTATCTAAACAGTTAGATTGTTTGACGATGGTGTGATAAATATACCTTGAGGCTTGCGATAGCTCATGGAGTCTTCGTTTCCCGAAAAGAGCGCTGGTCAGCTGCTGAGATGCGAGCGTAGATGAGATCATGTTGCATTAAGATGGAAAGTGTGGATTGTGCGATTGCAGTACATATGCAAGTACATTGCTTGATAAAAATACATTCCAGTTATCTCGATAAAGTTACAGTGCGAATAAAAATTGTCCCAGACCGGGAAACGAAAGCGATGTGGTATAAAGCTGTCACTCAATGAGGCAAGCCTATGCAGAATGCGAAAGTTCCGACCCTGTTTGTTCGTGAAATGTCGTGATAAAAAGATGAAAAAAATGCTCTAAGAGTATCGTAGTCAGGACACAACAAACTCACCCCAGACACCCTTGGCAGACTCGCATTTCACCTCGGAAACATACATGCGAAGCCATTGCATCATCTCCTTACCGATCTGGTTGCATCGCGTAACGTCGATCGCTCGGAGTCGCTGAGGTCCGAGGAACGCATGTGGATGGGTGCTGCTACGATTGTGGTACTGGGCCTTGGATCGAGAGTGTGCAGCGGCAGCTACAGAGGCAGAGGATGTGATGGATGCGGGTGAGGTATGATAGCGCGCATATGCATGAGGATTGGCAGGAAGACGGGATTCCACGAAGCTGCGAAGGGAGTCCCAATCGAGAGCGGTGCATCCTTCGACAGTAAGCGTATCCAGACGCGGGCAGACCCACGGTTGAGATGAAGACAGGCTCTGAAATTAAGCTTGTCAGTGAGTCTTTGAGATTGCCTAAATCCAGACAAACCTTTAGGAAATTCGACGATACATCCTCCACATCTACCAATTCCAGTGTTGACAGAGAGGGTAATCGGCGAAGCAAATTAACGAATTTCATCTCATTGAATAAGCAGGATTCAACGCGCAAATGCCGCAGAGGAAGTGTTGTCAGGCTTTGGACGTACAGCAACTGTAGTACGGGTGTCACATTCTGCAAGTATGACAACTCCAAGGATTCAAGCCTTGGGAAACTGATATGGCTCATGATGTGGCGCGTCAACGCGATACCTGCGTAATAAAAGCAGGCCTTGGTCAACCGAGGAAGGTGGATGACCTTGGTAGTTGGAGGAGGGTCGAAGTCGTTCGAAATTGAGGCACATGACATCGAATCAACATCAGACATGTTCCGCAAAACCAGTTCCTCAAGTTCAGGGCATTGTCGTAGGATATCCAAGAGCGTATTTGCTGATGGTGTATAGGCGTTGAAGTATCCCCCCAGTTTCAACACGCGAAGACGTGAAAGGAGTCTTAGGTCCCAGCCGAAGTTGAACGAAGTTAGCGAACATGACCTCAATCGCGGAGTGTTGGCATTAAATAGAGGGACTGGAGCAGTTGAGTAGTGATCATCCTGGATCGAGTGATATACTTGTATAGAGAGGGTTTCGAGGAGAGGAGCATCTTCTCGACATCGAAGAAGAGCTGCGTGGGCCTGGGGACGGTTGGGTACACTGAGATGAAACGATCTTGTCCGCCACAATGCCGGTCTGAAGAGATCCATGGCATGGATAATCTGCTCAGTCACACTACTCGTATAGTCGACGCGAGGTCCGAAATTCACGGTGATGTCCAAAGGACACGACTTGGAACGCTCCAGTCGCCGGCGAGCCTTCTCCAGGGAGTCATGTGGGCTCACTGAGATCTTCGCCCATAGCACGGGCGTATTCAACGCCACTTCGGCCCAATATTTACTGAAGGCACAAGTTTCAGTGGCGAGAATATTCGGAGATAGATGCTAAGCACTGACCAAACCAACATCAGTGTCGGGACCATGACCGGATTCTCATCTCCCATACCGAGCACACCCATTATGAATATCGAGGATAAAAGCTCGCTTGGAAGTCGGAGAACGGGTGACTGCAGCCGCACTGCCTGCTCCAGTTGGGTTTCAAGCTCGCGCCTCTGCGTCACCAGGAATGCCATCTTGGAGTCCAGGGTATTCAGGGCCTCCCGGAGATACGAAATAGACATGTTCGGAGGCGCCCGCGGAACATACGCATCGTCGGTATTGAAAGATCGCGGCTTCAAAGGCGGCACCGGATTATAGCCTTTCAAAGAGTGCTTTCTTCGTCGGGGCGAAGTAAATGCACTTGCAGGTATGCGTGCTGGCATTGTCGACATAGGAAGGGGAGGGAAGAACGCAGACAACTGAAATCGTGAATTCCTCAGTATTCAGCTTAAATACTGCAGACGAAATTGCTGCTCCGAGACAACGCTAACTTGTTATAGTATATGCGACAGGCCAGCCGACCTTGCCTCCTATAACAGAGCGGGCTCCGGTTAGTCCGAGAGAGGAGAGCGGATTGAGAGCATGACGCACCTTCCCCTGCGCTGACCACTCAGCAAGGGGCTCGGAAGAGGAATTCGCGAGAGGGCTTCAGCCTTAAGGAATAAAGACATCCGGACGGCGACCCACACGCAAGGCTTATAACCGTTTGAGCGATCGCGTACTGATAAAGGGCGTACCTGCCCAAAGAGCTCCCCTGTGCTCCGTGTCAGCACGAGGCGCAAAGCATGCCGATGTGTTACTCGTAGTTGGGCAAAGGATCCAGAAAAACCTGATGGGTGACCTGCAACGTGGGACATTGTAATGAACATCTCTGACACGAGGAGGACAACGAGGCAAGCTGAGCGCAATGTCCACGATTGTTTTGATTCGTTCGGCGTTCGAACTTACATCCAGCCACTTCCCTGGGCCGAACACGCCAAAATCAATGGGCACGCAATATACCGAGGATAAGCGTTTGCAAATCCATTTGGACGAGGCCAGAGAATCGTCTCTTCGAATTCTCGACTGGGATGACATTGCAAGGCATCCTAGGGCCGCCCCGGTATACGTGGAAGTCAAATACACAAATCCACCGCGACCTAATAGACTTTCTACTCTACATCGATCTAACAACATCTGCGACCTCATGAATCCGTGCTCCGTCGCGCATCCTGCGACCGGTAGTAGAAGAACTGACACAGGACCTGATGGGCAAGCCGGGGTACGAAAGAAGCAAAACCAGACACAAGGGGGTTAAAGAGGAAGGTGGAGTCACGAAGTCAGCAGTGAACGACATTGCTGAGAATATACTCACGAATACATCCAAAAACACAGTCAGTGCACTCCCTAGAATCATGCACTGTCAGTCAAAAACGGAGATAGCTTCTGGCATCAAACACCACTCACCGGCCAGCCAGCTGGCATTAGTTATCAGGTACGTTTTGTCCATGCTCTTGGCGCAGATCGACAACGAATAAGTAACATTGCCGAAAATCGCGAAGAAGAACAATGCGGGCGACAAGCCTTCACAGCGAGTGGTGAAGTTTTTGACTGTGTCAAAATCAGAGATGAATTTATCCAGATGCACCGCGGTCGACTCACAAATCTGTGGTATCCTTGCCCCGAGCTAATCACGGAGATATGTGAGATGACGTTCAGAAGGAGATTCAAAAGGATGCATACATATAGCACGGCACTTGTCCACCCTAATATTTGACTACACCACTGGATCTCCTCTTCTGGACTATCTGATGCTTCCGTCTCATGGATGTCATCGCTGAGCCACCACGCAGCTATGCCCACTGCAGTCACAAACAAGAGGGCACCCAGGTAACGGACAAAGAGAACCTTCGCGGGTACATGCTCCTGGTGAACGTGATTATCGCCCTGCAGCAAGGGTGTCTGCTCTTCGGGCTCGTTGGCGACGCATGCACGACTCGAGCGGCCTCGTTTCAAGCGGTAATAGTAAATCTGGCACAGCAGTATTACATCGCACAGAGAATACTGCGCAGTTGTTTCCGATTCATTAAGCTTTCTGGAAATAGATACGAGATATAAAGTGCTCACGTAGACTGCGATGAGAATGACAGTTGGGAGAAGCCCTGCAATAACAGCACCAGCCAAGTTACAGAGATCTCCCGCAAGCCAGATAATAACGAAGAGTACACTTAGTCCTTCTCCTGATTTAAGGCTGTAGTTCTCGTAGATTTGTGGAGAATAGACGATTATCCTAGTCGAATAGCAATATGAGTTTAATCACCGGGCATAATTCGGGACCGTGTTCACCAGCAAGCCAGGGATATCCATCCGAGCTGTTCAAAACATGATGAACAGAAATTCTGCCAGAAATTATTGAGAGACATACGATGCTACTCAAGCTGTCCCCAGAAAGCATTTTAAATCACTGACAAGCGTATGAAGTTTTGGTACAGCAATCGTCCGACCTGCAGCGGCTTTACAGAGCGTGACAATTCCCGGCTGTGACGCTGCCGGTGGTCACATTCCTTCTCCAGGTTTTGCCGTGCGAACGCGTCCCGACGTCAACGCCAGGCCTTCAAATTCGTCCAACTGCAGGTCCTTTCCGCCGTCCACCATGAGTAACCCAGGACAAGATGCGTTTCGTCGCTTTTCAAACCAGTTAAACCAATTAAAAACTTCTGGGGGTGGTGGGCCTGGTCCCAAAGGATTCTTTGCAGGAAGTGGGCTTCTGATCGCTGTTATTGCTGGTGGTTTCGCTCTCAATTCCGCTCTTTTCAACGGTGAGCGCGGACAATTCTTAAATGTGACGGTACTATGCTAACTCTCTCCGAATTATTATAGTTGATGGTGGTCACCGTGCTATCAAGTACAGCCGGTACGTGGTTAACCATGGATTATGTGGAATGAACACTCGCTTATTTGTAATGCTGCACTAGGTTGCAAGGAATCAAGAAGGATATCTACAACGAAGGAACTCATTTTGTGGTATGTACTGGTGTTTAGTCGCGTAAAACATTGACTGGAATACTTTGCAGGTTCCCTGGTTTGAGACACCCATCATTTTCGACATCCGTGCAAAGCCACGAAATATCGCTAGTCTGACTGGCACAAAAGGTTCTTACACTCTCGTTGCATTTGGATACAGGTACTTACATATTCTAAATCACCAGACTTGCAAATGGTCAACATAACTTGCCGTGTCCTCTCGCGGCCGTCAACCTCTGCGCTGGCTACCATCTACCGGGAGCTTGGGACAGATTACGATGAGCGCGTCTTGCCCTCAATTGTGAATGAAGTGCTGAAGAGTGTTGTGGCGCAATTCAACGCCAGCCAGCTGATTACGCAGCGTGAAAATGTCAGTGCATTTCCTTCTGTCTCCACTGTTTTATTGTAACCGGCTCCTCAGGTCTCCCGGCTTGTACGAGAGAACTTGACGATGCGTGCCTTGCGTTTTAACCTTGTTCTCGATGATGTCTCCATTACCCACGTTGCGTTCTCGCCTGAATTCACCCACGCCGTGGAGGCGAAGCAAGTTGCACAACAGACTGCACTCCGCGCTGCTTTCCTGGTAGACCAAGCTATTCAGGAGAAACAGGTGCGTATTCTAGATGCATTTTATTTGTGTGATTCTCATCCACTTGTCCCCCCAGTCCATCATCGTTCGCGCCCAGGGAGAAGCTCAGAGTGCGGAACTTGTTGGAGAGTCGTTGAAGAAGAACAGAGGTTTCCTCGAGCTGCGTCGCTTGGAGGCTGCCAGGGACATCGCCACTGTATTGGGATCGTCAGGAAACAAGATTATGCTTGACTCGCAGAGCCTGCTTTTGAATGGTAAGCATCAGCTATCGAAAGCCTTTCATTCAACGGATACTGAAATATTTTTCCAGTTACTAGTGATAAAGCACAGGATATCCTCAAGGTTCAGAAGTAGACCTTAATATATATTCTCTATATTACTTCCGGACTTTCATGTGGTGATTAAGTGCCTTGAGGAAACCTAATTATAGGCTGGATAACGCAGTCTTTCTGAGCTCGGGGGAGCTGCATACGCTGGACTCTCTGCGGACCGTCGTCGCGCACCAGTTCATATACACGTGATGAGACTGATCAGTGATCTCAGCTTCCACTTGACGCGACAATGCGCTTCTTTGTTTCTCTCTCTTTCGAACTATCAATATCTCTGACCTCTAACGTCGGCGCATTACAGCACCAGAAGATGGCCATCCAAAGGCGTAAAAGAATACGAGACTCAACTCCTGCTTCGGACATCGATTCGGAAAGTTCTGCCGTATCCCTCGAGCACAAGAAACAAGTTAGGTGGGAGAAGAAATCTGGCGTGACCGAAGGTGATTCTGAAGAAAGCGAATCCGAAGAGGATCCAAAGGCTCCGGGGAAGGCATTATCAGTTTATCTGCGTGTTCTGGGCTTGGCTAACAAGCTTGACCTCGATGCGTGATTCAGACGTGTCTCACGGCTTGGTGTTCACAGTACGTTGTTTATGGCAGCGGTGGATCGCCATCTAAATTTTGATCTAAATATTTGAGTTTTTCTTAGTGGCCGCGTCGGATGTGCTTATTACGACCCTCTGAAGTGCATTATTTACGTCCTCGAGGACACACATGAAACACTGCACTTCGATCTGACTAAAATGCGTTGAGTAACCGCATGTGTCGCTAATTAAACTTGCAAATCTCACTTTTTCTGCAGTTCTTGAGCAAGCTAATCCTGACATACTACTAACAAGCTCCAAAGCCGACGACGAGTTCATCGACGTTCTACGGGACCACAGTAAGTGCCTTGTTATTTCTTCGTAGTCGAAGCCGCATATAATGATCCAAATGTGTGCCAGTGGATGCTGCAGGCGGTGTCTTCCAGATCAGGCCTTACAAAGAATTTGTCGTTTCCAAAGGACGTGATCGGCTTCTGTCCCTCAGCCGTCTGTCGGATTTACCTCAGCAAGAGGACCAGGATTTAAGAGAGTCCTCCGATATCTCTTCAGTTTCCAACCCTAGAAACGCATATGATTTCATGCGAAAGTACCGAAATGTCACTGGGGAAGATCCAACTACTAAACGATGGAATGCCTCCATCAGGCTAGCCAATTTTGCTTCTGTGGACTCATCTCCGCTTTGCGTGAGTAGAACTTTCTGTATAGCGCTGATTGTGGAGAATGAGACTAATACCATTTTGTTTCTAGATTGCTTCCGTCGGGGCTTTGTTGGATCATCTCGTCCGCGAGGGTGCACTGAATGATCTCGATGGTGACGGTATTGGAGGATTAGACGTTAGAGATATTGAAGTATTAGCACTGTAAGCTCTCTCGGCCGTTGAGGGTTTTCGGCCTGCTCAGCTCGATTTGAGGTAGTGATCAAGTGATGCAGATTAATGCAGACGCGTTGTTGTACGTCCATTCAACTGCATTGCTCGTTCACTGACGTATTCGTAGGTCCCTGCAAATATTCGAAACTGAAAGCCATGCCTCTGTTCATTCCGAGAAAACCAAGGAGGGCCTGTCATTGTTCGGTTGGTTAACAAGCATGCATTTCCCGTGCGCTCGATTGCTGACTTTCTTTAAAAATAGGTATATTAAATAACACGAAGACTATACTGGGGCGCTCTCTATTACGCACTTGGCTACTTCGTCCGTCACTGTCTCTTCCTGTTATTAATTCCCGGCACGATGCTGTAGCGTGTTTCTTGCGGTCGGAGAATCTAGTGACTGCCAGTATCATGCATGGTCACCTCAAGGGAATTAAGAACATGCCGCGGATATTGAGCATCCTTAAGACTGGAAGAGCGAAGCTTGCAGACTGGCAAGGCCTCATGAAGGTTTGCACCCCTGTAGGCTGATCTTGCTCTGCTTTCGAACCTGAAGTTCTTCTTGCAGTTTACGTTCCATACTACCATGCTGCGAGATACACTAGCGGAATTGCATCAAGCAAGTGATTTAGAGGTCGTCAAAAAGGTGAGGGTTCTTTTATGTATTTGAAGTCATTTCTTGACGCATAGGAAAGCTTATTGCGGCATTGGATGTTGCAGCCTTCAAGGAAGTTGGCTGTAAAGTAAACGAAATCGTCAGTTCATCATACGACTCTGCACACGGAATAGAAAGATTTCATCGTACTCGCTTTAGATCGATTGGGAGGAATCAAATATCGCTGGCCGAGTGTGCGTTAGGCCTCATATCGACGAAGATCTAGACAATAGGAAACATGTCTATCATGGCATTGACTCTGTTCTGGTGAGTTTATCTCACAAGCTGAATGGGGTCTTGGCATTGATCTAGCACGTTTAGTCTAGAGTGGCTGAACAGATTTCACAGACTGTCCCCGTCGAATTCGCAACGTCACTGAACGTGGTGTACTTTCCTCAGCTTGGTTCGCTTTATTTGCCGCTACATCTAAGTTCAATTCTGAATCTCATTTTTTTAATACAAGGGTATCTCATCTGCGTACCCATGTTGAAAGAATGGCAGGAGGAAGCAGGAATTCAGGTCATTGAAGGATGGACATTCCAGGTAAGGGTTCTCGTTCCATCTGAAGCCTTCTGATGTTGATAAATACGTCCCTTCCAGTTCTCATCAGAGTGAGTAAGCCTTGCGTTGCAGTCGTAGACCCTTCAGTCCTGAACGAGTATTATTCTTAAGTGCACATGTTTACTTCAAGTCACAAGAGATGCACGGTACGTCGGGCCGGCTGCCGAATATCTGCCTTGTGCTTCACCCGCGAGAGTGTATCCCCGTAGCTCACGCTCCTGTCGCAGACATGGATATCCATATAGGTGACTTGCATTCTACAATCGTTGATCGGGAGATCGAAATCGTGCAAGAGCTTCTCGAAGAAGTGCTACTCTGCGATGACGGTATAAGCCAAGCTTGCGACGTTTGTGCGGAACTCGATTGCCTGTTATCCTTTGCGGAAGCTTCTAGGATGTATGACTACCGAAGACCAGACATGGTGGAGGATAATATCATCGATATCTACCAAGGAAGGTGAGCGTGACGATCATCGCATTTATTCATCTGTCTCGGTATTAAACTACTACAAGACACCCTCTGCAGGAACAAGTCGTGGATACTTTCGTTCCGAACGACGCCCGAATCGTTGGCAGCGCCGGTGAAGATCTTTCTGACGAAGAATACAGTATTCTGCTATGTACAGGCGCCAATGCCTGCGGAAAGGTTTGTCATGACATGACACCATCCTCCGAGCAGGCTGTTAAACCCCAGGTCCCCACTTCCATATACACAGAGCGTATATCTAAAGCAGGTCAGTTCCGCCGGATCTCTAGATGAACCCCGCTAGCCGCAGAAAATTAAAGCTTGCTCGACCCTCACATAGATCGCCCTGATCCAATTCATGGCCCAGGTGAGTTTCTCAAATTCTCTAGCCTCCCTTCAAGGCCCACTCGTCCGTCTGGCTGTTCTTCCCGAATCTAAAACCACTGGCGCGTTAAGATCGGATGGTGAGCCTATCATCTTCTTGCCCATTTTGCGAGTACGTGTGCCGTCGAATCGAAACTGATGGACGCTCGCTCTCCGCAGCTTCGTCCCCGCCGAATCAGCCACGCTCGGAGTTGTGGACAAGAGTAAGTAACTCCTGAGCTATATACTCTGCCTTTCATGCTACGCGGAGCTCCGTGGTGTATCGCACCTACTGACCACCCTTTCCCTGTCCGTACAGTCTTCACCCGCGTGTCGACGCGGGAGTCTGTCTCGAAAGTAACTACCGTTTTTCCCTCTCCCCGAGATTGATGACATACTCACTTCGGGGTCGGGGTTATCGTTTCGTTCTTTTTGTTGCGTGTTTGATTTCATTTTAGGCCCAGTCGGCGTTCATGATCGATTTGAATCAAGTCTCGTTGGCGCTGAGGAACTGTACGGCAAGGTCTTTGATACTTCTGGATGAATTTGGCAAGGGGACGCTCTCTACAGGCTCGTGGACTTTCTCTCTACTCTTTCTTGTTTTGGGATCGTAGTATTCGTCGCTTTCTGGCTCTGTGAATTGCTCCTCCTGAATGAATGTAGAACGGGACGCTCTCTGAGGATGTGGACATGTTCTCCTGCTTCCTTCTTTCTTTTTATTGGAACCTCAACATTTCCGGCTTTCTGACTCTGCGGCTTCCTCTTTTTTCGCTGGAACTGCCTGAATGCTTCTCTACTTTCTTGATACCATGCTCTCTCCCGGCGGCAACCTCATCTCTCCTGCCTGTATCCCCCAAGCTAAACTAACACTAACCTCCCCCCCAGACGGTGCCGGCCTCTTCTGCGGCGTCCTGCAGCACCTCCTCGCCCGGGGCACCAACTGCCCCAAAGTCCTCGTCGCAACGCACTTCCACGACGTCTTCCACGCGGGGCTGCTCGACCCGGACGAGGCGCGCGGGATCGCGTTCCGCCATATGCAGGTCATGTTTACGCGGAGCGATGGGTCGATTCTGGATGCGAGTGAACATGAAGGACGCGATGAGGAGGAGGGGCAGGTGAAAGTCGGCCCGGGGGATAAGATCACGTATTTGTATAGGTGCGTCGATGTGCTGTGGTGAGGATTTTGGGAGAGGTTGGTGCTGATGTACTTTTTTTTTTTGGTTGTGAATAGGGTAGCGGAGGGACTCTGCCTCGACTCGCACGCCGCGAAATGTGCTGAGATATTCGGGATCCCTACGCGCATGGTACAGCGGGCACAATACGTCAGGTATATTCTCTCTCTTTCTTTATCTCTTTTTTTATTTAACATCAACCCCCCCTCTCACTCGCCTTCAGCCACCTCCTCTCCTCACACGAGCTAGGCCGCCTGCTCGACGAGGAGATGACGCTGGAGGAACGCGCGGACCTGGAGGACGCAGAGGCGGTGTGTAGGCGGTTTTTGGCGTGGGATCTGGGAAAGCCGCTCGAGGAGGGGGTGGATGTGAAAACGAAGTTGGGGGAGGTGCTGGGCGTCACGGTGAGGACTGGGTAAAGGATAAGTGAGGTTTTTATGCTTTCGTTGTGAGGTAATTCAAGAATTGAGTTGGGAAAGTAAGAGTACAAGATCCATTAGGCTGTTATTACATGTAGCATAGGTATGAGTAGTATCTCTACCCCAAAATAGCGGTATTCTAATCAAGCATGGGGTCCATGCAGATATCATCCACGCCCTCCGTCTAATATATAGTAAAAATCGTACACACCCGTTCGTTCGTGAACTTCTACAGTCATTCACCCCTCCCTCCAACTACAATCATTTACTCCTTATGTATCTCCAGCCCCGGTGGCGCCCCTAGCATCTCCTTGATCCCGCCATACATCAAGAACTGACTCGACACCAGGCCGGCCGTCATGATCATCCTAGGTCCTAGTCCCGCAAAGAGGCCCCGGAGCCCCGCCTCGCGCGCGAGGACGGACAGGCGGTGTGGCATTGAGCCGGTGGGCCCGTGACCTTTGTTGATTTGCGAGAGAAGAGTGTCTGCGGGCTGTGTGGAGGAGGGGTGTTAGTCACGATGAGGTGGGAGGAAGGGGAAGAGGGAAGACGTACGTGGCTTAGGATGGCGGCGGCGAAACCGGCTGTGATGCCGCTTCCCAAAGCGATCCCAAATTTTGTAGTACCAGATAGTGCGCGCTTTTGATCCTCGGTCATGTTACGGTACACGAGCTCGTGGCAGAACTCGTTCACTGTGAATTGGCCGATGGCGTAAGGTATTTGTCTGTATGCCGCTCATGTCAGGAAATGGAAGGAATTAGGACAGGGAGGGGGTAGACGCACTTGAGCAAGATGGGGAGGAACCCGGCGTAGAGCTCGCGCACGCCGCCTTCGCGCGCGAGACGGGTGAACCCTGTGACAAGCCCCGAGGCGTAGTTACGGTCGGAGACGAGCCGGATACGCGTCGCCTCGAGCGGAGTGAGCAGGATGTCGGCGAAGAACCTGCATGTCTTATCAGTTTCCATTATCAACACCCACAATACATGAACGCGCACTCAGCCACACTAGCCGCGCCCAGATAAATCGCCGTGCGATGCGCGACGGCGGTCTCCTGGTCGCCCGCGATCTGGACAAAGGCCTTCTTCCAATACTCGTACCCGGCGAACTTAGCGCCGCCCTGGGCGAGGTAGCCGACGGCGGTGGGGCCAAAGCCGGTGAGGAGCCCGCGGGGGCCTTCGGCGGCGACGACGGCGCGTGCGCCGGTGAGGAGGTTGTGGGATTTGAAGGTGGGGTCGATCTGGATGCGGGTTTTGACGACGTCGATAGCTGGGGCATGTGAGATAAGGTAAGGGCTATTATTAGTGGGAAGGAGAGGGCTTACGGGTCATGGCGCCATGGCTGATGGTGCAGCAGAGGGCACCGGCGAGGAAGAAGGAGCCATAGTCCTTGGATGTGAACTGAGGGACGACGAACGGGTGGTTGGGCTTGAGGTCGGGCATAGGAGATGGGGGGGAGAAGGGTGTGGGTGCGTATATTTAAGTGCACATTGGGAGGGGCATGACTTCATTGCGGCAAGCGACGGTCACGGAGAAAGGAAGGTCGATGATAACGACGTGCTCCGTGGGAACGGTGACATCACCGCTGCAGCGCTACAGTCGGCCTACTGCGGCGTCTCGCGGTTCCTCTCCCGACCACTGACACCTGCGAGCTGACACTCCCCGTCCGACCGCTCCCGCCATTCCAGTCCCGCAGGAAGCGCTCCTGCTCCCGCCAGCATTTCATCATCCCTACCTGTGGCCCCGGTACTGCCAGCCTCTCCAGCACGGCGGGCGCCGCCTTGTCCAGCTGCCGCACCAGCTGTCGGTAGCTCAGCTTCTCCACCTTCGTCACCACCCCCGTGCGCTCGCTGAAGAAGTAACACTCCCCCGTGTCCGCCGCCGTGAACACGTACCGATTATGCTCGTTCACCAGCCGCAGCTTGACGTGCTTCAGCCCCGTGCACCTGAAGATCCTCTTTTTGATGACCTCCACCATGTCCCCCGCCGGCGTGAACCATCCCTGCGGGCTGTACTCCGGGAAGCAGGATAGCAGCGCAAGACGCGCCTTCTCCATCAGCGACGGCTCTTTGGCGATTGTCGTTTTTCGTCGTGACATGTCTTAAGAGTGATATGCTCCCTATGCCCCCGCGTTGCGCTCTTAAATATGCACCAAGGTCTAGATCCGTCTGCGCTATGACCTGTCTCACAGCTTGTCTCGGGTGGCCAAGTGGTTCTCTTCTACCTTTTCTGGTCTCGATCACCATGCCATACCCAGCTGGGAAAGCGGTCCACTGTGACCGCCTCCATACACCCACTGAGACTGCATCTTCAACAGCTCAGAGTATGATATTCGTTCGAAGATCATCACTGATCCCGTCGCACCTCTGTTGACAATCAGATGGCGAATGCCTTTATAATTCTAAGAAACCGTTTCTTGATCATTGTGGAGGGCATGCAAGTTGGCGGTACTGGCCGGTTAATCTCTTCAGATGTTTTTTCAAGAAGGAGGTTCAAATGCTCATACCTACACTCGGAAGGCGCCACACAGCCTCTTTACGTCTTCAAGTGGTACATACGCCTCGCGTATGTCGCGTACAACCGAGACGATCGTTAGTACTTCGCTCCACTAGCATTATTGGCGTCAACAGCACGATTGGTAATATATTTAACTCCTTTGGACCCTCGGTGTACAAGGAAGAAGCGTCTGCCTCGTTTATGTGCCGAACACGCTGCACTCGATATTTGAAAGGCGCCACGCAACCTCCTGAGCATACTCAAGAGGTCTGGATATGTGGCAGGATGTGAAACGGTCTTGATGCTCCGCTGTTAACGCTGTTTTCGTAGGGATGCCGTCGAAGCGCGAAAACAAACCTCTTTGGCCTTGATTTTGCAAAGAAGCCCCATGCGTGCTTGATATCACTCCACTAGACTCGGAAGGCGCCACACAGCCTTGCGAACATAGGTATGTGATGCAATCTTGTTGGGTCTTTTTTCCAAGGAAGGAAATCATCCTGGTTATGTACAGACGCCATTAGACTTGGAAGAAACGAACCGAAAAGCCTATGGTGCTTCACTTGGAGCCTAGTGACATTTGTTTTCTGTAAATACGCATAGTCATGGATTTCGTACATGTTCATTCTTTTCATTCCACTAGTCGTCACGCTCTCATTTTACTTCTCTTCTTACTCCTCATTGCTCTAATTTAGAACTATATATCGACGCAATTGGTCCACTTCTATGATATGATCTATGTCTCCTCGACCCGTTCAAGATAGACTGCTGTGTTCCGGGATGGGTATAAAAATGGAGAAATGATCATGAAGGCAGAGGCCACAGCCAAGAAGCCATCTTAGCGAACTTGATTTCGATGCTCCCGTGTTCGTGCATAAGTTCCAAGGCAGGTGCCAATGGTCCGTGGACAGCCTCTTCACGGTGCTGTCGAGAAAATGGTCTTCAACATCCCAAAACGACTCCGTCACTCACCTGCATATTCTCCCGCCCAGTAATTACTACCTCTACACGGTCATCCTCGACCTTCAGCCTCCAGCAGCTCGCACGGTGATGTACACGAACTACGTCAGGGGCGCGCGGAAGTCAGCAATCACCGCCGGGCACACGAAAGATTGGAGGAGAATCTGTAAGGTCCCCGGCACCGCGCATGGCTTCGGTCGAGGGTATGACGAAGTCGAGGTAGGGCTCTTGTGCCATGAAGAGGCGGTGGTGCGCGAGGGGGTGCTAGGCTATGGCAACGGTGTTAATTGATGTTAAACTCGGCGGTGAGGTTGGTTCGGTGCTCATGCGTGACCCAGACCGCGATAGCGGGATTTATACTTTGGCATCCCAGGTCGATTGGGTAGCCATAGTATGCTCTGCATGAAATATGCGGGATGATTAGAATGGGGCGATTACCCTGAAGGAAAATCGACGCACCTAAGCAGCCGGTCATCCGCAAGCCCATGCGCAAGCTCCTTGAACATCCTCTGTGGATCCTGCACGTACGCGTCCGACGGGCTGAACCATATGATCTCCAGAGTCGCCTGCGAGTCCCAGTCGTCTGCCTCGGGGGAGGGCTTGCGCGCCATCGTGAAGCTGAACTTTGACCAGAATAAAACGCCGCTTAAGAGTGAAATCCCGTAAAATCCGGCCAACAATCCAGGAGTCTATGACATCTACGAATGAGCTTGTGCTCGTGCTGCCACGGGAAGGTGCATGCACAGGACAAATAAAAAAGGATGAAAATGATGGGCTTTCCAAGGATTTCTTTATTTCTTAAGAGTCTAGGTTTATGAAGAGCCCTTTATGGACTAGTCCACGGTGTTTCCGTGCGATTACAGACTCCGGAGGTGAACTGGAAGGGCTGTGCTGGGTTCATCGAGATAAGAGGGCTATACGAGCCAATGAGAGGCGGGGAGTTGGAAGTGGAAAACTCCTCGATTGATTGTTATGGCCTCGAAAACCCCTGAAAACCTCGAGCTTCGAGATCCATGCCACATTATATCAATCTATATCAATAAGGAGAGAGAAGGATTGTGGACACGCTGAAGCATTATTCCCAGTGAAAGCCATTGAAGTTGCCCACAAAACGGTTTTCAAGTTTTCGGGATTTACCAAGGACTTGCCCAAGATTACTATCTGTATCGTCAGTTCTTTTAAAAACCATGGAAGTTTTCTCGACTGATACTTTGAGAAAGGGTACTTACTATAAAGTGCGTCCTGTAGATATGCCCGAGAGGCGATGCTCAAACCGAATCGAAGTAAGCAACATCGGCTATCGCGCCGGACGCTGATAGATGCCGGCACCAACCTTCGCCACAAACCGCCTCAGAATACTTTCCATCATTCTCTCGCACATGTTATCCAAGTTGAAGCTTTCTTAACAGACCTAGATGGCCCTCACTATCAATGTGAATAGCTTCATCGGAGTCTTGCAGCCGCTGGGGCTTGTGATTGGACTAGTCGAGACTTTGAGCGCAGGCCAGGCTTGAGCTCAATGCGCTGTTTTTGTTGCATTTGCTTGAATGGTAGCTGAATACCATCTTCAAAAAGCTCAATCAGGTGCAGAGGTGATGGTTCCCCTCACATTCTCCTCGAGAATGAATGAGTGGGAACGCAAGTGGTTCTGGAAATAATCTGACTGTTGCCCTCGGTGACATACGTTAAGGGACCCGGAGAGGAAATTTATAGAACTTAGAAAATATTCTTCAGGCTAATTGTTTAGGTGCGCTACCTGCCATTTTCTTCTGGTCTTCACAAGTCTCATAATTGCACGTTTCTTAACGCGTACTGGGGTTACCAGCTCGATACGGAATCTCTCGAACTCCAATCTCACGTAGGTGTACGGATCGCGTGTGCGTCATTATTCACCGCACAACACCTCGCAAAAATATGAATCCTCCATAATCTACCATTTTGCCAGCCTGGGGATCCCTAGCACATCACGAAAACTCCATGTTGCATAAATCCTATCCCAACTTCACGATGCCCGCCACTGAGGCGATGGTCGGCCCCTCAGGGAACATGTCGCAGGTGCTATTGCCCCACACATCCGAGGGACCCACGCCTTGCGGATAAACTGCATGCCACTCCCTCTGCCCCGATCACGCGGTTCATCTATATCACTGTAAGGCCCGCTGCATGATAGACGGTCTAAGATGGCTCCGCTGGTTGAGAAGCTGAGGTAGAATTGAGGGAAGCGGACGTGTGTTACGCGTCGAGCTGGAATTCGAAGGTTGACGGTGGTCATACGGTGATTTGTATTATTGAATGGAAGAGCATGGAGGTGCAAAACTTTGTATTTTCACGCCAGTTTACTTACTCTCTTTGATAGGACCACAATAAAACTTTCTATGGAACGCCACTGTTACCCATCATGGCATCCCTCTACGAATTTGGAACGTTGAGATAGAGTATCTCGGTTAGCGGTTTAGTTTTTGCCCCCGCCGCTGTGGTATCTTTTATCACCTTTCATGCACGGGTGGTATGCATTAACGACGCGACTTCGATTTAGTATGGATTGAGGAAAACGCGACAAGTAACCAAACCACGTGAAGTGACACGCCGGCATCCTTCGCTATGATGTCACCGGGTGTCCTTATCGTGTTCCCTACTGTCGACATCGCTCTCACTGTCTCATCATCTGTGGGAACAATTCCCGCGAATCTTTTAAACTCTTTAAACCAAAAGTAACTGTCTCTCTTATTTCCTAGTCTTCGGCGAAGCGTATGACGATGCTCTGCTCCAATTCGTGGTGTGGACTGAGACCCCGATGGTCGCCGCTTCCAGTAGCCTGGAGAACTCGAGGTATTGGCCTCTGAGATATTAGAGAGGATTGGGGCTGCTTGGGAACTGCTCAATTCCAGCGATCTTCTGATCAGAGCATCGGATCTTTATAATTAGCTTACCACTTCATCTGACCTCCTACTCTCACATATAAGCAGCGACACTCACGATCGCTACTTTGACAGCACTCCTTGACAATTATCTATCTCATCGCTCATATCGTATCTCATCTTCAAAATGCCGACCGTCGAAATGCTCGAATTCCCGGCCTCTGAGGCCTTCCTTGCCGATCCAGCCAAAGTAGCAGGCCCCTCTCTAGGACTAGTTTCCAAAGTGGAGGGTTGTCTAGGGTAAGATTTGACTTAAATGCCATCGCAGCTATACTAAATCTCATCCAGTGCTTACTATGGCGTGCAGATCGATGATAAGAAAACGGGACTTTTTGTCATCGGTAAGCCTATTGAACCTTTTAATCACTTTAGATACTCATAGGTTGAACTCCTTTTAGTCTGGGATGAGTACGAAAGTCACCAGAAGCTTATCGACGCACCTACCTATCCAGATGTCATCGAGCAGCTTAAACCATGCTTTGCAAGCGATTTTAGGATGATGCATGTCCCGTTTGACAACACGAGTGTAGCTTTCGGTGCTCCCGCTACGGAAATTGCTGTGATAAGGCTGAAGGAGGGAAAGACAAAAGAGGAGCTCTTACCTAAGATCGATGCTCTCACTGTCGAGCTTCACAAGGTGTGCCATCCACCCAGCACATGGGCCGAAACTAGGGAGTATCCGGGAATTTTTGTCGTAGCAATTGGTTGGGACAGCAAGGAGGTTTGTGAAGTCGATGTTTTATTTCTGTAACATTTTTAATCCGTTGTGTCTTGATCCAGCACCATGTTGAGGCTGTGAAGATCGACCCCTTCCCGAAAATCATTGGAAACCTTCAAACCACTGCAGACATCTCCCTCAGTCATTATGCTCTCAAGAAATTCACTGCTTGATGGGTTGAAATTTCGAGTCTCTTTTAAATGTATGAAATTCTTGAACAATAACTGCGCGTGTATTGGTAGTATCAGAGTCGAATATTAACCTCTATCATCTCTTCAGCGATGTTCTACGATCGGCGAGGCTATTTTGTTATTCTAAGACGATATTTTTTGCATGCGAATTCGTTCGGTTCCTATTAGTAGACAGCAGCTGAATATTCGGGCTGTAATATCCATCAAGTCGGCATCAAGCTCTCTTCAATTTGTCGACGCGACGCGACTTCGATCACGTGCAGATACACGTAGATTTGCATGAGTCGGAACTAGGATCTGAACTGTAACACACAATAGGGGATGGGGAGGAAAGCTTGTCTCAAGCTGGCGCTCAATATATCTCAATCTCAATCCTGTTCATGCCAAGTTCGCACCACAAAAATTTTATGTAGTCGATCTGATATATATAAGAAACAATGCGACTAATGATACATAATTTGCCTATACCAGAAAAATCTACTCCGTAACGTCCATGTGTACAATATCCTCGGATGTTTTATCTAAAGCGGTATTTTTGTTCCTCCTTTCAGATAAGAAGTTGTCTATCTGAGCCTTTAGTTCGGGAACTGCAAGGGTAATGTAACAGTTAGCCCTTGGATCACTGAGAGGAGAGAAAAAGAAGGGCTGTTACCTGGAATGACATCTTCGATCGAAAGTGGGACACGATTGAATGGATCTGTAGTATCTGACAATAAATGTGATTTGATTGTAGACCGGTCAATGATTGTTTTGCTGGAGGGTAGCATAACAGGATCCTTCATGACCGTGTACATCAACGGATCTAAAACGAAAGGAAAGTCAACCGGTGAACATTCTTCATATCCTAAAGAATGCAAAAACATACCAAGATATTCATCTGGAATCTCTCCTAGATCCTCTTCGGCCTCCATTGTTGCTTTTGTTTCCTCGACTTTCACCACAAATAATCTTAGCTTCTCGATCTCCGTCTCTGTCTTGATTTTTCGGCGGATGGCAATCCCCATTGCCTGCTCGAACAACTCTTTGCTATAACTGCGTCCATCTCCAGCTACAGCCCTCACAAACTCACCCTGATCGCTCAAATTCAGGAATACTTGAATGATATCACCCAATAATTCTTTCGGTTTGAATTTCAGCTTCTCCGGATCACGAACTTTGAGCTCCTGGTATTTCGGTCCACTCAGAGCATGCAGATTGTAGTCCAGCATGGCAGCGAGACGATCAACAATTTCGGGCATCATGAATGGTGCTTTGGTCTCCGCCGTGAAGAGTTTGAGAAGCTCCACTGTTGAGCGACCAAGAGTGGTATAACTGGATGCATGCCGCTCAAGGGAACGAAGAGTGCCTTCGCGTTCACGCCGGTATTCGATCGGTTTCGAGTTCCAGGTCTCCTTATCGTCCATCTCAACCTGAATGTTGTGAATTTGAGTCATCTCAGTGAGGGACTCGTCCATTAGGTATGTGACGTCGTTGATCATCAAGTTGACGAAGCGGACGAATTTATCGACATTCCTAAAAACGAAATATAAGGGGGAAAAAATAGAGGTACAGTAGTAAAGGGGAACTTACTTTGCCTCTTCATCCAAGGCTTTCCTATGGGTCGGGTTGTTCCACACTACCTTGAGAATGTATGATATGCTCCGCCTACGATATCATTCGATAAGAGAGGGTAGTAACATCTAGCTGACGCGTGAAGTGACCTTGCATCTATAAGTTGTATTTAGCCACTTGGATCGAAGACAGAGCCATGAGACTTACTGAATTTATCATAGAACTGCGAGCTTGCACCTGTCTGCTCAACCTCTGGTTCCTAGTTAACAATAATCAAGAAGTAATGCTTAAGACGAACCAATGTAAAAATGCATCAGAGCAGGCATAAGGTGCTTCAAAGCCATCCCATGTGTGTTTAGAAGGTCACCAAGGATGCCATTGCGCTCACGTCCAAAGCCCCAGATACTCATGAATAAAACCTGTAATCATTATTAGTCAGTTTACATGACGAGAGAAACCAAAACTTACATCATTGATCTTAGACTTCAAGAAGGGATTCTTAATGTACCATGTGGATGTGAGGAATGTGAGTACGAAGGTCATCAACTCAATCTTTCCGGCGAGTTGAAATTTCTCCGGTGATGCTCTTCCAGGAATCACTTAACAAAAAAATCGAAGAGCAAAACTAATCACTTACTGTACAGCAAAGTAGAAGTAATCGACGATATCCTCGACAATATATTCCGGAAGGACTCGGAAGGATATAGGGACCTCCTTTGGCAGTGGTAATCTTTCAGAAAGGAGCTCCTTGTCAGATGCAGAACTAAAAGATCAAGATAAAAAAGGAAACACACTCAGCTGGGGGATTGGGATGTTGCTTCTTTGGATCTACTTGTCTGATCAGCCACGTCGACAGGAATGTCGTAAACCCAATGCAGCGGAAGACGGATTCAGGCTCCTGCAGTCCGGCTTCAAAAGATAGCTGTTGTATCATGATCTTGTTCTTCTCGACCGTGACGAGCTTAATGGCGGCCTCAGTGCGAGCTTGCATTGGTCCCTTCCCAGATTACGCGAGTTAGCTAGATTGGAGAAACAACAGGAATGAAACTCACTCCCATCCAGCTTCCGTCCCCGTTTAGCATGTCCATATGCCGTTGGATATCTTCAATCTGTCTTGCGAGTCCGTTATATGTTTGGACTGTTCGTAGGTTGCCATAATGGCTCATAGCAATAGCTAAATAAAAAATGTTTGAGATGAAGTTCGGAGCCGGTGCTGTATGAAGGCAATCATCAGTGAAAGGGTGGGCAGGAGATGAGAAAACGAGCTAACCTCCTGGAGTTTTATGTTCCTCCACCCATTGGTTCGCCTCGTCGCTAGTTGCCTTGATCCTCGTCTCCTCTTTCAAGTCGATTCGGTCCGAGTGAGCATAGAACAAAGGGTCTATCTTGTCTATCTTTAGATTAGGACTATCAGTACCCGAAATTAATTCCTAATGCAAATGTTAAATACCTTAGTATATCCTGCGTCCATAAACGGCTCTGCAAAGCGCAGCAGCACACTTTGGAGGTTGCACATAAAACTATCTGATGCAACTGTGTCCGGATCAACCTGTAAATCATCATAACAAAACAATTGGTTTTTTTAGAGAATTGAAAATAAAGATATTTAAGATACATAGGACGTACCTGCATGCCGGCTCTTCTAATGTTGAGCTGGATCACGCGAGCAAAGTAAGCCAGTACTGCTTCTCGTGGTCCAGGTCCAGCACGGACGATAGCATTAAATGCTTGAAATAAGGACGACTGGGAAACAACTTATAAGTGAACTGTCGGAGATACGCATGAAAAAGCTTCTCGGACCTGTAAACTCTTCAAGGTTCCACGCAGACTAGCAAATGACGACTCGATATCGTCCCTTGTGCGCTTCTCCGGATCGGAAAAGTACATTTGCCCGATACCTGGCTGAAAAGATGGGGTCAAATTCTCGTTTATATGCACGAGACAAGTAAAACCCGGCAACTCACCCACTCACGAGTGAACACGCCCAGCTTCAAAAGAGGGCCCATCAAGCTCCGGCCCTCAAAGTTCGCTGCTGTCACCTCTGGGCCCTCGGGACACCAATCCTCCATACGCGTAATCACCTCCGGAACACCCTTCACGCTCACTAGCGCTTCCAATCCGCTGATAACAGCGCGCCATCCTGCGTCTCCTCCGCCTAATCCTTCATGACGGAAGAGAGATTCGTGGTGGAGCAGGAGACGAATAACGGGAGCGAGGACGTCATCCAATTCGTTGTCAGGCGTAAAGCGACGAGAGAGGTCTTGTAGGAAGGGTTCAATTTCGGTGGAGGAAAGAATGAAGGATGAAGGGGATGAAGAAGAATGAAGGGGTCCAGAGAATGAAGACAGTGAGAGTAGAGATGGTATGAGTTCGGGGGCGCCCAAGGGTTTACTGTGGAATGAAAATCAGGGGATATAGATGGGACGATGCAGCTAATAAATACCCGGATGGTTGGGGAAACATTCCGGGCTCTTGAAGAGTAAGTCCTGTATAGCTGATGATCAGATCACCAACTTTAGTAAGACGGTCAAGGGCGGATTTGGTCTCCACTGGAGTGTATCCCTGAATCAAAGACGTTAGTTAAACTACAATGAAAGCTGTAAATGAATAAATCTAGCACCTTTTTTATCACCGCAGATCGAATAGCATTGAGTCTCTTCCATGCACCAACCAAGAATTCAAAGGTTGTTTGTTGTGGAGGAAGGGAGGCGAGAACGGAGAGATATTCCAGGTCATCGCTGTAATAGTTTAATAACTTTCTTTTGGTTCGAAAAATAGAATAACTCACGTCATGGTCTGAGGGTCAATTTCCAGCCGTGCAATCAGTAATCGGTCTGCAATATCACTGGACAAGCGTTCAGGCGCTAAGTTAAACAACATGAGTTGAAGGTTCACGCTTATAAAGAGAACAAGACATACATATCCCCTCTGATTTCAGCTCCTCTGCTAGCGATTTAAGCCATACAATTTCATAGCCGCTCTTTTCAGCCACGTCTTTCTGAAAATAATATACAATATCGGCACTTTTTCATAAGATAGACAGACAAAGCAAGGCGCACGTTCAAAGTAACTTTCAATATAGTACCGACAGCTTCATGCTCCCATGCAGGCAAGTCGAGTTTCGGAACGGATTTCTTCTTCACAGCAGACGGGGGAGGCGTCGCATTGACCGGTGGCGTAGAGATCCTCGATGATGGAGTCGCCGCCAGAGGTTTGGGCGAAGCAGCAACCTTGGATGTAGGCCTTTGTTGTGGCGTACCCGCGCCTGGGGTTGCGCTACCTGCCGGAGTCGATATTCCAGATGAACCCGCAGAGGATGTGCTCATAGCTGACTGGAGCTTTGCCAGTCGCTTCAAGCGGATCTGCGAAATCGAAGGAGAGTCACTAAGCTGCACGATGTATATTAGTTTTAGAAAGACGAATGACGTACACGTTCGGCATCATCCTGGGGTGTTGGGACGTTGTCGCTCATGATATGCTCGTGAAATAACAGAAGGAGACTAGAATGAAAGAAAACTTAATGCAAAGATGGATTGAGGGAAGATGTTATGAGTAAGAAGGATCCGAGTCGCGGGTCTACTTCTGTAAATGGGAGGCACGTGCACCGAGAAAGCAGAGCTTGACTTGTCCTCGGAATTGTTGTCATCATCCTCCCAGCTCCTCCATCCCATAGATGCTCTTCAGCAAGCTTCTGTCGACAACACGATGGTGCCTGACGCCACAGAGCTCAACATTTCTTCCCCGACTGTTCTCCACCACCGCCGTCGCTGAAGCTGGCTATAAAATGAAGTCACACTCCGGGGCGAAGAAACGGTGGAGGTCATTGGCTTCGGGATCGTCCTTCAAACGTGTGCGTTTTCTTGTATTTGATAACAAGAATAAAATTTTCACACAAAACAACAGGCCAAGGCGTTTCATTCCCATTTGAACGCTCATAAATCTCCGGCGCGAAAGAACAAGCTAAGCACGACAGCATACTCAAAAACCGCACAGACGCATAAGCTGAAGAAATTACTCCTGCCTTATGGTTCAAATTGAGCGTACCCCGAGGCCTAAGATCTGGCTAATCGGCTAGATGGATAACTTTAGTACGTTTCTGCACACTCTCTTTCTACGGTGTGATTGATGTCTCGTCCCAGGTAGATATGTATTATATCCCGAGTGTTCCAATGTAACACTTAATGGCGCCCTTAACACCAGAATAATTGCTTTACGGAAAGGCTTCAGATTAAGGCTATGCTACGTGGTTAAACTTCTTACAAGACAGAGCTGGCATCTGTTCTGTTGTTCAGTGGTGCGAAGGGACTCTTCTTTATACTACGCCGTTGCAAGCCTATTTTATTGCGGCAACGCTGGCACTGGCGCTTGCAGTAGCTTTATTACTTTTGCCTGGAGAAACTTTCGCCAAATATGCTCATCTCAAAGCTGCAACCTCCGCTGTTGCCAATGCGCATAGTGATTAGCTTCAACTTGCACTTGGATCATACGCCAATCACAACTGAAGGACGACTTCACAGGCCCGCTTCTATTTGAGCTTTCCGTTATCTGACGCGTTTGCTGCTTGTGTATCCATATTCGCGTTGATTGGCTAATGTCACTGATAAATATAAAAAGAGGAACTATACGGGCGCAGTGCCGTTTTTCCACCAGCGTATTGTGACTTCCGGCCTATGACTTCTCTGACAAAGCTAATACTGGGGGCTTATGATGACGACAAACTTAACCTGTCCGTTGTTTAATTTTTGAAGGTCCCGCAGGAGCCAGATGGGGTACCTTGAACTCTGAATTATTGAACTCCGAGTACGTTCAAACCTCAGCGCGAATAGTATAAATTATATATAGGTCAACGATTATACAGCGGGGATCACTTTATAATCATCGCGGTATGTCTTACTAATTTCTTCATGAATTTCGCCGTCAAAACGCACCTGGGAATCCTGGTTACATCTGGTGTTAAAGAATGAAGCAAGATGGGATTTACGTCAATTTGGCGGGACATTTCTACTTGTGTATGAACTTGAATATTAGTGCCGTGGCACGTATTCACTTCCACGTTATCACGCTTAGAAAAGCCAAGTTAGAAAGCATAGAATGGAACTAAACACAATCACGTACCCTTCGGCCTGGAGATAAATCGCTAGTTTGTCGGGTTCCTGAATTGTCTGTATTACGAATGGAATGTCGAGCATTCGGCGTCCACATCATCGAGAATGAATACAGTTTAGGGAGCATTAGATTGGCAGCTGTCGACATGAGCTTATTCGAAGTAGATCGGATTTGAGTAATGATGATTATAAGATTCACCATAGCGCTATTGTAAAAAGGCTGAGAATTAAGCCAAAGCTGGAAAGATTTGATAAACATACCAGAGAGAAGCAGGAGCTGCAGATTGAATTGTGAGGCTGACGAGGGCATTGCTAATACCAACTGTTCTATACGTTCATGACATACGATTTATAGACTAAAAGTTCATGTTCATGGGAGTACTCACTGGGGTAAGACATCCTTCTTGGTTTTCAGAAGAAAATAGGCCGTGAAAACTGTTATTAACATATCGCCAGCTTTGAGTTCAGACTACCTATAAGCCACGAGTAAATGCTGATAACTGTTAAAAGACTCGCCAAATACCGAGCCAAGATGACTCACATCTAATGCCACGTCAATGATGAGAAAAATGGTTCAAAATATAGACGCACTCCATTTACCAATGAGAGCGCTCAAGGCTGCAGTATCGATTGCGTTGACGGTGGCAATATAGTGTGTCTAAGTAAAGTGAGTCGAGTTGTGGAAGAAGGACCACAGAACTACTAACCATGATAATTATTGACACATAGGAAAATGAAAGGACAGCAATGATGGGCGCCAAAGCATACCAATTCCTCCTTGACACGGCAAATAATCGAGTGCAAAAACACTTGAATAAAAGCGCCGATAGTCACAACCTAAATGAAAAATAAAGCATGAGCAATGTATGCACGTCGTAGAGAAGTGTCATCGTTTAACTCACCATGAGAGAATTACACTTATACCACCAAGCAGTGTAACTAACCGCAAGGTCGCCCGGAATGTCTGGAATTTAGTGACAAGTATGATCCAAGTGCTTGCACTGCAATAACCTGAGTATAAAGTATAAGCTCGAATGAAAGCGCCATTGAAGACAACTCACAAAGATACTATTGTTTTTAAAGTAGTTAATAATGCCAAGGCAAAGACCTGCAAACGAATGAATAACTTATCCTCCCAATACCACTCGACATAGCGAGCGAACTATTCGTAAGGCACAAGTCAGTCATTAGTGAAAGAAACGCGTCAACGAATTCCTACAGCTTACCTGGCAGAATAATACGCCTTGAAATAGGACATCAGGAGCTGCGCCAATTGCCTGTGAAAATCGTCAGCATTATTCTGAAGGGAATCCTGAAGGAGTACAAATCACCCATGGTCCAAGCTGGTAATAAAGTACAACATTAATTTCCTCGGTGGTCAATGCCAACGAGTCCGATATGTTGAAACTAGGCAGGGCTTACAGGAACTTGCGTAAATGTTTTCGCAGAATATATAATATTTTGAAATGGGGGAGAGAATCGTAAACCAGATTCGAAAACTGGAGATTCCTGTGGCAGGACCCCAGATTATTGATTAGACGGGTAGACCCCAAAATCCGGACAACTTTTGCCAAAAAATGATGGCTCAAAAAGACCTTTTTGAAGTGGAATATTCTGAAACGAGGCCAACGAGCGTGGGAACATCTTTTTGGTCTGGACAAAAGCGCACAGTTCAGAATCTACCCTCCTCACCTATACCTAGCCGAGAAATTTATAGACTCGGACCGCCACAAGATAGTGAGCATGATCGTTCATCCCGGCCCCCGGGACCTGGTTTCTCGTGATCAACCAATCAATTAATTAGTATATCAATATCGGTGAATATCAAAAATATCTATTACCTGTAGAAAGGGGTCCTTTTAGACCTTAGTATCCTTAGCTGTTCCTAATAGTGCCTTACTTTTACCTGTCTTCAATCAGGGTCTTGCGAGGCGAATGTACGCTGGACTGTGCCTATAAGTATGACCATCGGAAGATGACCTGCCACCGAATGAGCATCGCACAGGGTTTGCTCGGAAGTGCTCCAGTCTGCTCTAGATGTTAGTCGTCGTGGTCTTACGCGTTCTGATGTAGACCGTAGGATGCAGCTCAGTCGTTGCAACTTGATTGGAATTCGGGGGCTTCGAAGTACTGACGCATCTTACAGTCATCACAATACCAGCATGTCTGTAAAGGTCTCCTCGATTCATAGCGCGACGTGCAAGGTCGTGATCTGTAATATAGTCAAGGTCAATGTCTCAATAAGCACCTCACATTTTACTCTGGAGAAGAATATCATGAGTAGTATGTCGTTATCATAGCAAGAAAATACCGACAGGCGAGTAGGGGGCTCCAATGCAGATTTAAGGCGATAGAGAGAAGTCTAAGTATACAGGGAATACATATCGGCCTAAGTAGCATGTGCAGTGCATTGGAAAAAAGCTACCAGTGATACTGTAATTGTCGTCCGCCACAGCAGAAAAAATAATTTAATACGGTTTCAGTTTCAGCTTCAACTTTACCGGGTCCTTCTTAACCTTCCCTCCCTGAGGACCGAAGAATGATTCGATGTCTTTCTGCGAAGGGTCATAGGGAAGACTTCCAATCCCACCTCTCTGACGCTTCTAGAGCAGTTTCATAGAAAATTTAGTTGTGGATAGGATGACTATAAGCATGTAAAGGTTAACATACTACTTTATCGAGATGGTTCTGCTGGTTCACATTTGTGATTTCTACCATTAGTCTCGGGCTCAGTTTCTCTATATTCTCGGCTTGAAGACCAGAGAGATCCCTGGAGTTTTCTCCTACCTAAGGTAACCATATATATGAGCAAGCCTCCATGGAGTCATCCGAGTTATGATAATTTAAAATACCTCATGTCGCATAACCACTCTCGTCCACCCAGTATTCGACATTCCTCCGTATTCTCTCTTCATGTCCCTCGACCATGCTTCTCCCAAGCTCATAGCACGTAACACAACCACCAGCTCGCTAATGAAAATCCCATGGCTTACCACCACAAGATGTACGTCCTCGCCCGTTCCTTCCGTTGCAGCATCCATGAACAGAGGCTCCAAAAGCTCCTTCCAAGCTTGCTGAGCTCTCCTTCTCACATCGTCTATACTCTCTCCCAGGGGATACGACTCGCTCTGGCCAAAGAGCATCGGGAACTTCCCCTGTGCGTAATGAGCACGGAGGGTGAGCTTGGGGTCTTTGACAGGTGCGTATGGCTTTCCTTCTGCAGCGCCGAAGTTCTGCTCACGCAGCAAAGGGGAAGTGATTAGGGGCGGCCCATGTACTTGTGAAGAGTGTATCTGTTCGGCTGTAAGACGGGCGCGTCGAAGGTCGGAAGTATAAATCGCGGCGAAGCGAGTGCTCGATAGTGAGGAAGCGAGAGCCCGCGCTTGCTAGTTAGTGAGGTTGGTTTGGGTTGAGTTGAGCTAGAAAGCGAATAGAACGTACGCTCATGCCTACATTGAGAGATTTTAATCGATGCACATTCTGGTTACCATGCATATATCAACATACCATGGTTTGTGAGGGTCGAGTCTTTCCATCCAGCCCATTCACGGCGCTTTGCTCATTCATGAGCCATTTCATGAGGAAAAAGATTGAGAGTATACCAGGTTGTCTACTGATTCGCCGTGCCGTATCTTAGGGTGCAATTAGTACAGAAAAGCCTGACTATACTATCCTGTAATGATCTCACAAATCAATCGAACTCACAAGTGTAAGGATGAATACCATGGTTTGGCACAAATATGAAGGGGCCGTATAAAATTTCTGGAAGACTTGTTTGAAAAGAATGAAAAAAGGAATAAGAACTGCCAAGAAAGTTCAATGAATGACCCCACTGTCCAGATGTTCACACTTGTGGGTCGCGACACGGTGTTAACATCACGTGCCGCACTAAATTTGTTTCAATATTTGCTAGTACCATTAAAACCAAACATGTAGAACACCTGCAATATACAACTGAAATTTCTCTACTCGAGTAACGCGATGACGATGAGTTGGATGACAATTGCGCGACATCATAACATGCATTTTCACATTCATTCTCACCTCACACTTTCGTACTGTTCAAGTACTGGCTTAAGCATAACTATTGTGATTATTACCTTTGCAATTTCAATTACTCTGGGCTCTCAAACTTAACCCAAGCGTCTATCATGTGTACGAGTCTCGGTGGGTGTATCGCTTTGAAAATATTATTGCCGACTTTTCCATTTATTTGACGCGTCCTCCAGGATTTCGAGAAGTCAGTTGAATGAATGAAGCGACATGTCTTCATGACAAAAGGTTGTACAGAGTGCGTCCACCTCCCATGCACCAATTTATCTTGTCCCCATTGAGATCCTCACGGAAACCTTCTCCGCTGTTACTCGGACGTCAAATTCTGCAACCGCTTTCCTTTCCTGCAGCATCAAAAGTGACCCGGTAACAGAGATGCATCATATGTTCTTTGGAGACCATGTAGTCGATGATGTGCATCCAGTGACACACTCGCGAGGGCGCAATCACCCCCACAGGTGCCGCGCTTATAGGTGCTGTGGAGACCTGTCTTCGTCGTTCGAGCATGCACTTGCTTTCATTCACTCTTGTTGCAGATGACGGGAACTGCATGTGCAGCTGTCCAAGGTTTACTGCAACTAGGCGTCTCGAGCCTTTCAAACCTAGTCCTGTCGTCACTCGTATTATTGTCCTTTTTCTAGAGCATTGCGGCCGTTGGCAAGATATCAAACTCGAAGTGCATTCTCCCTATACCCTGCGCCGCTTTGATCTCAAACCCGCTAAGATATTTCTGGCATTGCGGACGCTGTCGTTACATCAATGCGACTGTCTTTGAATCTTTGAAATCCTCCAGAAATCTGGTTTTTTTATCTCTTGAAAACTTTCTTATTCACACCAGCCCTTCTTTACCTACGTGTAAAGGAGTCATTCAATATCCATCTATGGAAATTGATGAAGCTATCTCCTGGCGTCTGATATGCCTGACCTCCTTCATATAAAAATCTATGATCGTAATTCTGCAGACAAGGGAGATGGGTCAAGCGTAGTATTGAAGAACTTGAAGACACTGTATCTCTATGCAGTTACGGAGGGTATCCCTTCCTACCTTAATGTTCTGACATTTCCCAAGGTTGCAGAGCTCTCCGTGATTGGCATATATTTGGAGAGTGAAAGTGCCTATGAATAGCCAATGATCGACGCTGTCCTTTCCCTCCTTCGCCGCTCATCCTGTCCCCTTAAGTGCCTTACCATTACTATAAAGCAGGCTATCTCTCTATTAAAACACCTCCGCTCTTTCTCGTATCTATTTCAAGATGCTCCATAAATGTAATCGGTATAGAACCGATCCTGGGACTGCGGAAGAATTTGTAGTATTGAGTTACGGTACCCCCAATTTGCCTGCTGGACTTGTTCTCTATGTTCTTAGTTAGCCGCCAAGGAACGAGGACGGACAACATGGTGACGAAGACAAATAACAGGGTGACGAGAACAGTGAACAGAATGAGGATGGCCGGTACATATTGGACGTCGTTCGGAAAGAACTAATACACAAACGACAAACCTAGTCAGGCTCACCGATGTCAAACGGCTGGTTATTTTTTTATATCATACGGAGGTCAGTATTGGAGTGCAAGCTACCAAAAAATGCAGAAATCCCACTTCGCAGTACTATGGAGCAGATCAGGCCAAGGGCAGCAGTTGGTCTACTCAAATTCTATTTCAAACGTTACCGTTAGTTAAATTCTCAGTTGCTATCGTGCACCCATTCTTTAATAGTCTTGAGCGCTTGAGCAGTAGAATGTATCGACATAGCAAGGGCATTATCTTCAGAGCGAGTGATATGACAGTTCAGAAATATAACAAGTTTGCTACTTATTACTGGAAATCAAAACCGACCATAGAGTACATAGCCCAGATAAAATTTCCTATACCTCGCAGAATGCAGGTTCCTGCATTGGATAGGAACTATATATCTATGTATTTGCAGACGTATATGGAATGACGATATAATACATGCTGACAACCAGACAGTCGCAAGTAGGATAAAAATCATCGTCCACTTCAATATATGCCTCCTTTCCCCTATCCATCACCCACAAAATCAAGGTGATGTAGTGAATATAGAGGCAATTTGGCTCGTGGAAAGTAGAGAAGAAAAAATATTCGTAAATCGCTATAATCTCAGCAAGGCATGCCACGTAGAAACCTTGGAGGCCATCTTATTGCTGAAACATTTTCGTATTGATAATCATCCAGCATGTCATCGAAAGGCAGAAAGACAAGAGCCGAAGCACTAGATACACTAAACATAAAAAGGTTTGTTAACATGTCACCAAAGTAATGGATAAGGAATGTTCCCTATTCCAACTTCGCATGGCTTGCGAGAATGGAGAAAGAGTTTGCGACGCCACTAATCCTCGGGCAGGTTCGACGAGGTAGAGAACACGTTATGATGCCTTCCCTGGTTTGTCGCACGACTCTGAGCCAGCGTCAGCGAAAACGTGGTCCAAGGTTGTCGCATGGCTGTGAGCCTGCGTCGGGGATGGAGTAAGAGTATGCGATACCTAAGTCTCCAATGTAGCAATCAACGAGGGCGACCACATGTTATGATGCCTTCCTAGGTTTTTCTCATGGCTCCGAGCCGGCGTCGGGAAAGACGTGCCCTTGGTTTATCGGGCGACTCCGAGTCAGCGTTGAGGAAGGCATGCCCCTAGTTTTTCGCATCCTGGCTTTTCGTATAACCTCGCACCAGCGTCAGGGAAGACATGAGAGGTTTCATTGACTCAGGGCTACAGATAATAAACTACGGCAAAGTAAGGTTCTAAACTCGAATAAAAATTTTAGACTCACCTCAACGACCTGGAGAAGTGTAGGCAAAGGTGCGGCAACAATCAGTAGCAAGGCTACGGAGGAGTGGAGACCATGAAGAGCATAAATACTTTGGTGCTAAGCAATAACAATAACCAGGCAGTTCATGCAGCGAATGGCAGTTCAAAGTTGAGAAAAATGAACGCAATACGCGGAGATTAAAAGAGGTATCGGTTAGATTGGAATTCCGGAAAATGCCGATGAACTGTAAAATTAAAGTTCAAGCCACGGGCGGCGCCATACTTCTCCAAATACTTTGGCAGTCGGGCTCGACAACTTCAAGACTTCAAGATGGGTAAGTGCTGCTCGTTCGTCGTCCGCTCTTCTGCATACTCACAGTGCACCAGTTCGTTACGCCGCCGCCGTTCTCGCAGCCAACCCCGAAAAAAGTACGTCAATGTCAACCAAGATCATCCCAAGACCATTCAACTGACTGTATTTGCATCTTACAGCCTCCAAGGCACATGGAGAGTACCTCCGTACCCATTTCAAGAACATGCGCGAAGTGGCGGCCGCTCTCTCTGGTTAGTGGTATCTCGACAGACGCCGATATGCTCGAAATATTGAGATCTGAACACAGGCATGAAACTCACCAAGGCGTACGAATACCTTGCCGCGGTCAAGGAGCACAAGCGGGTTATTCCTTTCCGGAGGTTTGCAGGTGGTGTTGGACGGGCAAGCCAGGCGAAGGAGTTCAAAGCAACTCAGGGTGCGTGAGGTTAACTTGGGGAATGCTGGTATTAGCCTGACACAAGTCATAGGTCGCTGGCCCGAGAAGTCCGTTAAGTTCATCCTCCGTCTCCTCAAGAACGCTGAGTCGAACGCGGATGCAAAAAATATTGATGTGGAAGACCTCTCCATCAAAAATATTGTTGTCCAGCAAGCACCCGTACGTGCCCTCCGCCTTACATTGACGCGTCGTTGTTCTTTACCATGCTGTTTCCTTCCCAGAAAACCCGCCGCCGCACATACCGTGCCCACGGTCGCATCAACCCCTACCAGGGCCACCCCTGCCACGTCGAAGTCATCCTGTCCGCATCAGATGTCGAGGTCGAGAAGGCCACCGACAAGGTCACCACCCTTGCTGGCCTTAACCGACGACAGGTAGCGAGGAGACGGATTGAGGCTGCGCGTGCATAAACATCTTCTACAATACGAGGGGACGAGATGTTTAGACATCTGCGGCTGAGGGGCGTTGTATGCACATCTTTGTTAGTCCATGTACAAGAGTACCTATGCCCTATGCCATGCGACGACCACTATCAAACCATCTTGCGATATTGAATATCGAATGCGTATCGATTGCTTTACAGCAATAAATTCATGATTTATTGGGATAAGCTATCAATACAGGCCCCAGAGAGGGCTGCAGGTGGTGATGAAACGTTAGTGGAAGTTGGTGGTACAGTTTGGAGTGTGGGGCCATAAAAACAGAGGGGTCGTCAATGAGGGTGCTACAGTTGGTGATGAGGTATGGGATTATAATAAGGAGTGTGAGGCCGCGAAGACGGCGATAGATATAATACTAAAATGTAAATGAGTGTGATACGGAAACGGTGAGGAATGCAATGATAATGAATAAAGATACTGAAATGACGAGGGAGTCAGAAGCATTGTACGAATCACTTCCTGATATTAAGAAAGCTCAGTAATTTTGACAAAATTTTTGCCTTGGCAAGTTCCTCTGTGGGTGTCGCTGAGCCACCATGAGCATCAATTGGGGTGAGATTCCACTCCCCGGAATCCAATGAGCCGTTCAGAATATACGACCACGGCTCGATCACGTTCAGTCCAGCAAGACGTACGTCCCTTGGCTCTCGCTCAAGACTAAAGTGTAAAAAGAGAGAAGTTCAGAACGCTGTATAAGAACGATTGCAGAACAAGATTGACCTGATGTCATAGAACTTCTGGTATTCTAGCTCCAGGCTATCCGCCTGCCGGTTCCTCGCGTTGGGATCCTCGGCTTTCTTCCTCCCTCTCTCGCTCCCGCTCTTCGCACTTCGAATAGAAATGGTGCTCTTCCGCGCCTCACTTCCGACAGAGGCTCTTTTAAGCATGCTGAGTCTGACGTTCAGTCGACTCTTCCGATTTGCCTCCTTCTCTGCGTCGTCTTCGGGATCTAAGTAGAACTTCACAAGCTCCTTGTCAAGCCACCCTTGGAACCCTTCGTGCACCTTGAATTTGTAGGGAACAAGACAGCTGTCCAGGGCTAACAACATGTCATTAACGACGCCAGTAGATGATCAGCGTAAAGGAACTTACAGCGGATGGTTTTTGCCATAGTACGATATCCACAAAGATTGATCATCGGAGGACCCGGTTCCCCCGCGCCGGACGGAGGTGCTACTGCATTTATCTCCCTGGCAGTTATGACGTCGCGAACAAGGGGAGCTGTGGACCAGACGGATTAGAAAAGATACTGGAAAGGGCTGGAAAATACTTACCCATCAACGGTATAGTAGGGACCTTGTGGCCGTCAATAGCGTTCCGGAAGTCAGTGTAGTTTCCATGACCGGAGAAGAAGCTATCCAACTTGTCGAACTGCAATTTACTAGCCAGCGGCACGAGCTATGAGGATTGATCAGTGACTAGTAAGGCGGAAAGGTGAGAAGCGAAACCCACCAGCACGGTATGCTTCATCCGGCAGATGGAAGAATGGGCGACTCCACTGAAGATGGCACTGGAAGACGAGAAGTTACGGAAGCGCAGGCAAATCTGGACCGTATGTCAGTTACGATAAAAAATGGTAACAATTTTGGAAGGACTCACCGACGCGATATCCAGCCAAAATGAAATCCGCTCAGCGCGCTGTTCAGACGTATGGATCTCGAGCACCGTGGATGTTACCCACATCGACAACGCCCGCTCAAACTGTATCATTTCCTCATGGGTCTTCTGCGCTTCCCTGAGGTGCTTTGCAATCTTCGGCTGCGCACCACCCTCGTTGCCTAGCTCCATCGCCCTCTTCGACTCTATATCCGGCTTGACGCGCCAATACTCCACCGCATCCTGAGACTTGAAGTCGCGGAGAAGGTCCGACATTCTGGCCGTCAGCTGGCGTACAAGCTCTTCCCGCCCTGCTTCGGTGTCGAATACTAGAAGGATCGCACTGAGGTCGCCAGATGCCATTTCAGGGAACTTGAAATCGCTGGTGGTCGTAACTTCGAAATCGTCTGGCATCCACGCATCTTCACCTGCAACCGGCATCCCTCCCATGGACTTCCTCTTAATCATAACTTCCGCATCTCCCTTCTCCCTGCGATTCAGCTGCGTGGTAATATGCTGTAACAGCGTAGGTGGTATGTCCTGACTGAACAGCTCAGTAACAGCGACCCGGAGTCGGTCGAGGATCTCCCTGTCCTCGTTTACCCTCCAGTACTCCTGCAGCCAACATATAAAAGCGCGCACAACACGGAGCCGCGTAGCCTCCTTGTTCTTCTGCCATACGCGGTGCTGCGCTTCATCCAGCCCATCCGGGTCCTGCTCATCGTACCTCTTCATAAGCTCCTCGAAGAATCCGACCGGGGTCGTGAAAGACCGGAAGGAGAAAAAGAAGAGCTCGCTGAACTCCCTGTTCACAACGCCCTCCTTGGACGTGAGCATGCGCACGAGCGCAGTCAAAGCGGCGGCTTTGATCTGGCCGTGGTGGTCTAGCCGGATTGCCACTGCATCGCCAGTGGGCAGAGGCAAGTCGACATAGACCCCGGGGAAGAGCGGATCCTCGTTGAAGTAGATCGCGGACTGGCGCAGGGTGTACTGCATGTCGGGCGGGATGTTGTGGTCCTGCGCGCAGAAGGATCCCATGACGGGGTGCGTGTCGTCGTGCTCGACCATGGTGGCGGAGGTCTTGCCCGTGCGGAAGGTGAAGAGGGAGGAGGTGCTAGCGTTGGAGCGTTTGGCCATGATGTTCCAGAAGCGGACCCTGCGCGTCTTCATGGATAGGACGTTCTCGAAGGTGGTGGTGGGGGCATCGTCGTCGGGGCTGGTTGGGGGTGTGTCTTCATCGTCGGAGGCTTCTTCAGAGGAGGACTGTGGCTCGGTGATACAAATGGTCGCCAGTTCGACCACTGCCGAAGTTGCTTCTTCGACGGGCGCTGAGGGTGATTGTAGGGTGGCCACCGCCGGTGGTTCGCTGACATGAGGGGTTGGTCCAAAGTCGTCCACGGGCACCTCAGGCTCGCTATCCTTCTCCACTGGTAGTTTCGGCAACGCTTTATTTATCATCGCCATCGGCTGCGCAATACCAAAGAACCGCTGCAGGCTCTGCAGTGTCATCTCCCCATACTGATGAGCAAGGGACATACTCTCCTCCAGATCCGTCGCGTGCTCCAACCCAGTACACAACTCCTCCACACACCTGTGCATCAGCGCCGCAGTGAACGCAACACTGTGCCTTGTGAGGAAATATTCCTCGTCCGTGGCGTACTGCCGCGGGATCGCGTCGACACGCTCGAGAACCTCCGCGACCTTGCCCAAGTAAACATCGGCGACGCTGCGGAAATTGATAGCGAATTTGGGCTCCTTGAACTCGCGCATGAGGCGGTATGCCGTGAACAGCGATGAGTAGGATTGCTCGAGGTCGAACTTGGGTGGAGGTCCGGTGAAAATGCCGGACGAGGAGGGCGCGGCGTCGTTGCTGTGCTCACTCTCGGTCTTCTGAGTCTGGGTGTCGGCGTCTGGCTGGGAGAGCAGCGTGCTGGCAGGGGGTTGAATGGTGGGGCCAGCCCATTGGACGTGTTCCGATGAGGAGGGTTTTGGGGTCTTCGAGAGGTGGTTCGGGCTGCGCGACGAGAGGATTGGTGTTCTGTACGTAGAGATCGGGGCGCGAGTCGAAGAGGTGGATTGGGTGGCTAATGAGCTGGATCGGGACCTCGACGAAGGTATGGGAGTCCTTATCGTAGGGATCGCGTTCGACGACGTGGAGGAGGTTCTCGAAGAAAGCATGGGGATCCTAGTCGAAGGGATCGACGCGGAAGACTGAGGCTTCGATGATGGAGTCGGAGTCATCACCGAAGGAGCAGCCTTCGAGGAGGTGGATGGGGTTCTTCTGACTGCAGTAGGAGTAGACGCGGCTAGATGCACGATTATTCACTGCGGCCAGTTGAGAGGAGGGAATATACGCCTGTGAGGGGGGAAAGGTAAAGTCTGGTGGCACGAATCCTTGGCACACGGCTTTATATTTACGACACTTCAATAGCAGTGGCCAGCCATATGAACTAAATTTCGCATTGTTGCATGCCGAAAGGTTGGATGGCCCGCGTACAGTCACTTGCCCTATACGGCATGTCATTACCGACCCCATGAGTGTGAATGCCTTTGCGCAGATGACGGTGCACTGCTTCTCTCTGTTACACAAAAACCAGACCGCACAGAGGATCCAACAAGGCTACATGGGATATTGCCATTCTGGCGTTCCATGACAGAAGGAGCCCAAAGTCTTTCATACAGAGACTTTATGTCGTAGCAGTACACCGTAGCATCGCAGTGTACTTGCATCCTGTCTATTGTCATTCTGCTCTTGAATCATCTGACTGCACGGACTCCGTATGCACTAGCGGGATGGCACGAGCAACAATAATGCAGGCCAAAGCTAAGAGCGCCATTTGACGTCCAGGATGCGTCCTGGAATCGAGAGAAATGGCAAGCCCTCCGTCGATCACGGTAGGGTGTTCGTTGCTTGTCGACGTGGATACGCCGGTTCGGTTGGCGTGTTCAAGCGCCCTAAAAGCCGCGCAGACACATCACGGAATCCCATAAATCGAACCAGAGAGAATCTGGGAAGTCTTTGAAAAAGTGAGAACGCCTGAGTGTGAGATGGATCTAGCATGAAATCTTGGGGATGTGGTTGGGGTCAAGTGTAGTGCCGACGCGCAGCGGGTGGGCGGGAGGGCGGTGAATCACGTGCAGGCAGCGTGGGGAGAGTGATGGAGGAGGATGTCACTGCGCCGGTGACTGCTGTGCGCCTAACTAGTGTTGCGCTTTAGTAACTCTCTGGTTACACATCCTACTTTCAGCCTGCCCTCCTCGCACCCTCCTACACCTGCGCCCATTTCCCGCAGCACTTTGTCCATCCCCTCCGCCCAACCTCCCCATTCTTCATGGCGAGCTCCAGCAGGTCAGTCCCATCGCTCCTCCACGGTCCCCACTCACCTCTTGCTTCCTAGGAGCGATCCCGAGCAGCCTATTCGGGTTAGCTGTGAGTGCTGTTTTCCCTCTCTTGTCTCTTCTGCCATCTCAAATGCTCGTCATGACTCCACTAAGTGTTCGGCGCTAGCAGTCTTGCGAAACGCGAGATCCTAAGCTACCCAGATCCCTTCGCCGTTCTCACCGTGGATGGAGAGCAGACAAGCACGACCTCTATCGTGCGGAGGAACCTCAACCCCCAGTGGGGCGAAACGTTTGACGTGTAAGCTCTTTCCGCTATGGCGCCCATGATTTCCAGCTTTACGCCCGCGATTCTTTAGCACCGTCCGCCAATCGTCCATGATCGCTATCCAAATATTCGATCACAGGAAGTTCAAGAAACGCGATCAAGGTCTGCATCTTATCCTCCGCACTCTATCGAGCTGTTTAATTACTGTTTTTATAGGCTTCTTGGGAGTCATCAACATCCCGGCGGCGGAAGCGCTTGAGCTCGCTGCGAACCAAACAGGTATGTGTTTACGCTCATATGGGCGCAGTTTCTCCTTACTAAAGCATTCCCGGGTAGGCATGATTAAGCGGGACCTTACTATGTCCAGCAATAATCTCCCCGTAAACGGGCAGCTTCAGTTCAGTTTTGCTCTTCCCCGTCAACAGCAACCCCAACCGCAGCAGCAGGCGTCCTACCACACCTCTGCTATTCCAGATTTTGGGGTACAAAACCATACTTCGAGCTTTGGTGGTGCACAGAACCAACCTTCGAGCTTTGGTGTACCAAACCAGCCCTCGAACTTTGGTGCGCAAAACCAACCGTCAAGCTCATTACACATACCCCCTAGGCCTTTGACCATGGCCCCAGAGCCGCCAGTGCGGCCCATCTCGCAGCAACACATGTCTACGAACTCTCTCCGACCTTTTCCCAGCCACGCCGCACTGAGCTCCTCACCCAGCGTGCAGGCGCGCATGGAGACGCCGCGCCCCGTCTCGACTGGGACAGGCGCCGCGCGCCCAGTGTCAACCCCAACAGCCATATCCGGTCGAGGAACCGACGACGACGCCGGTAACTCCCTGCCCGCCGGCTGGGAGCGCCGCGTCGATCCTCAAGGCCGGACATACTATGTCGACCACAACACGCGGCAGACAACCTGGCACCGCCCGCTCACCGCTGGCCAGGCCCCCGCTGCGCCGCCCCGGCCCGTCTCCCAATCGGCCGTCCCCACCCGCGCGACGAGCGCTTCCGCGTCGACTCCCGCCTCCGTCACCGGCCCCTCCGCTGCCTCGCAGGGTGCCACAGGGCCGTATACGGATGTGCCCCTCCCGCTCGGGTGGGAAGAACGTAGCACGCCCGAGGGCCGGCCCTACTTCGTCGACCACCACACGCGCACGACCACGTGGACCGACCCACGGCGTAACCTCCCGCCCACCGCCGCCGCTACCCCCGCGGTATCCATTACGCGCCCAACGACGAACCCCAATCTCGGGCCCCTCCCGTCCGGGTGGGAGATGCGCTTGACGTCGACAGGGCGCGTGTACTTTGTCGACCACAACACGCGCACGACGACGTGGGACGACCCGAGGATACCGACGAATGTGGATGATAATGCGCCACAGTATAAGCGCGATTATAGAAGGAAGGTCATTTATTTCCGTAGCCAGCCGAAGATGCGCGTGCTCCCTGGGAAGTGCGAGATCAAGGTGCGCCGGACGCGCGTGCTAGAGGACAGCTATGCGTCGGTGATGGCATTTACTGGGGAGGATCTGAAGAGGAGGCTGATGGTGAACTTCGAAGGCGAGGATGGGTTGGATTATGGTGGTGTTTCAAGGTTAGTCCATTCATTTTTCTGCATGCTAATGCAGAGATGAACTTCATTTCAGAGAATGGTTCTTCTTGCTCTCGCATGAGATCTTCAATCCTAGTTATGGACTCTTCGAATACTCCACGCACGACAACTACACTCTCCAAATCAACCCCGCCTCCGGCATCAACCCCGACCATCTGAGCTACTTCAAATTCATTGGGCGTGTCTTAGGCCTTGCCATCTTCCACCGCCGATTCCTGGACGCCTACTTCGTACCCAGCTTTTACAAAATGCTCCTAGGCAAGCACGTGTCAGTAGCTGACCTGGAGGCTGTCGACGCCGACCTCCACCGCTCGCTATTGTGGATGCTGTGCGTAGCCCTTTTAATATTCATTTAAGTCTGGGGATACCGAACTGAGTTTAAACTCTTAGGGAAAACGATATTACCGACGTATTAGACGAGACATTCACCACCACTGAAGATAGGTTCGGCGAGCTGGTAACCGTTGAGCTGAAGCCGGGAGGCGGGGACGTGCCTGTAACGGAGGAGAATAAGAAGGAGTACGTGGAGGCTGTGGTTCGGTACAGGGTTTTGGGACGTGTCAAGGAACAGTTCGACTCGTTCATGGAGGGTCTCTTGGAAGTCATCCCGCGCGACCTCGTCAATGTATTTGATGAAAAGGAGCTCGAACTTCTCATTGGAGGCATGTCCGAGATCGACATGTGAGTTCCCTCTTCGTTCCCACTATGCCGTTGACTAAATTATTTCTTGTTCCGCAGGGATGACTGGACCAAATTCACGGACTACCGCGGATACGAAAAGACAGACCAGGTCATCGAGTGGTTCTGGCAATGCATACGCTCATGGCCCGCCGAGCGCAAGTCGCGCCTGCTGCAGTTCACAACAGGAACGTCGCGTGTGCCGGTCAACGGGTTCAAAGACCTGCAGGGCTCGGACGGGCCTCGGCGATTTACAATTGAGAAGTCGGGAGATCCCAACGGGCTTCCGCGGAGCCATACGTGCTTCAACCGACTGGACTTACCACCTTACCAGGACTACGAAAGCCTAGAGTCAAAATTACTCTTCGCTATAGAGTGCGTCTACTAAAACCATCTTTTATTTTTGCGTTGATCACTGATTGAATATTTAGGGAGACTGAAGGGTTTGGACAGGAGTGATCGTCTCCTTATCTGTTCTATTCTTTATCTACATACGTATCGTGCCTTTCTCTTCTGTTCTATATTCATCGCTGTTGTCCCTCATCACGAATGGCCTGTAATACGTAGGATATATGTTTCCCCTCATCAATGATGATCACCACACAGGAGCTCTTAGCATGTACCGAGTAGTTTATTAACGTAGCAGTGGGCGTTCTATAAATTTGACTGCTGCTAGTCACTTTGCAATACAATTCTATTCACATCCTAGTAGTGATACTGGTGTACGAGGCTAAACTCTTTACCCATCGAACAAATAAAAAGCAAAATGAAAGCTTACCTTGCTCTTAGACAGAAAGGTTAGCCGGTCACCGATCTGGTAAGAGTTTCGTTATCCTCCTGGGCAATTTCGAACATGGTTCACACAACAAAATATGGGGTGCCGGCAAGCAGCAAAAATTCTTTAACCAGAACAACCATTACGACATTGAGCAGGAAACTAAATAACTCTATGCCAGTCCATGACGCTAAATATGTGTAGATCTAAGTCCATAACCGAAACCCTAGACTTTTATGAGGAACAAGTGTTCATTAGAGCATTAATGAAGGGTCCATTTCGTGCAACTCAGCAGAGCGCATTAAAGAGCGGTGCTGACTAGAGCTGATGGCGCTCTAAGACGAGGCACTTTGCGCAGCCTGAAGAGCAGAGTTCACGGACGCAGGGGAGGACTGGTCGTTCCAGTTCGAGCCGCTGGGGACAACGGTCTGGCTGCCGAGATCTTGTCCGGAGAAGCCAAGGTCGTTGGAGCTGAGGGAACCGTCCGAGTTGACGAGGGAGCCGAAGTGGCTGGAGATACCGCTGTCGTAGCCGACGCTGTGGCCAGACGAACGGGTGAGGTCCGAGCTGAAGTGGCTCATGCTGGAATGGAATTGCTCAAAGACAATAGTCTGGGTCTCGACATCGCAAATCTGCTCAGTGATGATCCTGAACATCAACGAATTAGCGTCTGTGACTAACTCGTCGAGCTAAGAATGAACTACTAACCTCTTAGCCATCTCCTGGAGAACAAGGAGACGCTGCTGGATAACTTCGATCCGCTCGGTGTGGCAGACAACCTCGGTCTCGTGCTCGACAATAGTCTGGCTGAAAGAGGAAGAGATGTCGAAGCTGCCGGAACCGTAGAAGTTATCGAAGTTGTCCATCGAGGAGAAACCACCCCAGTGGTTGAAGGACATAGTCCGGGCCGCTAAGATTGTGTATAAGAATTGAAGACAAGCTGAATTATTACTGAAAAGTACTCACAGATCTCCCTGTTAGTAGGGAGGGGCTTGGCGAGGACACCTGCGACCAGAGCAGAGGCCAAAGCAATGTTGACAAAGATTTTGGCGAACATGATGAAAGAGTGATTTAGAAGGGTGGGTTGAAAGGACTAGCATATCATGTCAGCATTCGGTGTGATGATTGAGAAATGAATAGCTACTCACCTGCTCGAAAAAGGAAGTGAAGGTGAAGTAAAGGTCTTCTGGTTCGAAAAAGAATGAAGAGGCAACCTGGCCAGGTAGCTGAAAGAAAGACGAAGGGGAAGAACGAAGAAGGGACTGGAGATGGGGAGAACTCTGATGCCCCGATATCCCAGCACTTTATAGGCCCGAAAGAAGCCCACGGCCACATGTGAGAAAATAATTCTCTCCGTGCACTCCGCCATACCAAAGTACAGGGTTCGGCGCTGAGAAAAGATCACATCTCGCTTGGACTAGACAGTCGTCGATGTCAATTGTCGATATCGACGTTTTGATGTCGGATTTCTATGCTGTTCCTATTTTTAGCATCTGGTTGTCACTTACATACCGTATACAGTGAACTTATGACCAGAATCGGTTGCTCTCCGTCGGTCATTCTGGAATTTGGTGTACCCCTCCCTCCGCTCCTTAACGACTGCGTGCCTTCCTTTGTTCTTCAACAGCTCGCCCACCCAACAGAGAATACTGTATTCAGTGCAGGAGCATCTCGAAGCCTCCGAGTTGTAAGTTGGCGTTGACGAAAATAGTTCACGTCTTTGCGTCTTTCTGTGAATCCTGCTGTAATTGGGTAATGTAAAGCATGGTTATTTGCCGTGACGTGCACAGCGAATGTCCCAGCACTAAGGAACGATATTAATAGAAAAGATGATTTACTTTGGATGGGTAGGACGGTCGGCAAGAAATTGCGGCACAGTCAGTCGTTAAGCAGAGAATGGCCGGGTGTCCTCAATGCCGCGACAGCCAGTCAAAACACGGGGCCATGTCAGTGAATGTTGTATACGAAGGCAATTAAGGATAGGTGAAAGTGTTGAGCGCCGAGGGATAATGATGCAACGCCAATGCCAAGAGGAAGGACAGCCTACGAAGCTGATGGAGCGATAAAAATAGAGGAGACGGTGGCAGAAGTAGGCTTTGAGAGGGTATTTATTTACCATCGCAGGAAAATGTGCGTTTCCGGAAAATGCCGTATGTAACTAACACACGTTTTTCCTAGGCTAGATAATGCATGGTAACGGAAATGGGTGCGTAGAGACCATTCTGAGAGACGAGGAGGACATAGAGAAGAAATATTCCATTCTATTTCAGGATCTCGAGAAGGAGCACCGCGATGAGTCTGGCAGACGCTGAGCCACAGACAGTCCATCGAGCGCTGTTCGAAAAATGATGAAGGCAGTAGTCAACTATCCAATAAGATGCATCTCCACCATGCAGTATGCATGCTTGCAAGCATGTCATCAGAGACGGGACGTAGAGATTTATTGATGTTGTCCATCAGAACGACGCAAGTGAGAAGCAGCTAGAGATATAAATAGAACGTGAAGTATTCACTTAGATCACTGGGAAGGACAAACCGGGATGTTGGCGGAGGCACTTTGGACGTAGATGGGTATATCGTGCCTCGGGTACTTTTGGTGACGCTGAATGAGATATCCAGTGGCAAGGGAACAAGATGGAAGCAACGAATGGGGAGCGGGGTGAATAAAATGAATCAGTGGATGAGGACGATAAGGTTAGTTAGGTAGCGTAGATGCCAGTCAGAAATATATCCTAGTAAACCCGAGGTGTTGGAACACCCGACGCCGAGATAACCGTGACAATGGTATTCCGTTTTTCCGAGCAATAACAGTATGGAATAGCGTCGAGTGCAGCGGCGGAAAGACCCTGAAAAGACTGGGACAATATAATATAGACTTCGTCAGATGCGTTGTCAAGGGAGTCGGAAGTTGGAAGGGTGGTTATCGACGTTTTTGCCTAGACGGGGAAGTTTCTTCAGTTGGGTCGCTGAGTGAACATGGTTAGGCGTTAGTTGGACGTGGTAGACGTGAGAGGAGAGCGAGAAAGAGGGCGCGAGAGACGCGAGTAACGAAGGCGAGCTTGGCTGCTTGGCAAGGAAGGTGTTTGCACGGGAGGGGAGTGACAAATAACTCGGCAGTCGGCGGCGGCCAGCTCCAACCAAGGCGACCATTCACGACATTGAACCCAGTCAAATTCTTCAGTCTTTAGCCCTCTTTCTCGCCACCTATGACGGTCGCCGCCGCCGCGTCACCCTCCTCAGCGTCGCAGGTCGCGTCGTCGTCGAAACCCACGCTCTCTTTCCCCGACCCTGTCTCCGAGCGTACCTACCTCGACAGTGTTGACGGAGAGATCGCCTTCTTTCGCTCGATCATGCGCGCCCGCCCCATTGGCATCCACCGTCACTTCCACGTCCTCGCCATCCAAAATGCCATCTTCAGAGACACTGGCCGCCTCGTACGCGTCGAGACCATATGGGCGAAGCTGCGAGACTGCTGGGATCTCGATGCCCTCGACAGCATCGTGCGTCATACATTATTTATTTTTATTTCATTGCTCCTCCTTACCCGTCCATTCTCCCCCTTCAGGACCTCGAAATGCAATCCTACGTCGTCCCCCCAGGTCCGCGACACACCTCTGCTGCCTCCACGCCCATCCGCTCCCCTTCTCCCTCTGAGAACCTCGCGCGACACCCCTTCTTCCGTACTGAGTTCACCCTCCCATTCGAGCCGAGCATCGAAACCATCATTGCCAACCGGCGCAGGCGCAGCACCTCCTCAGTTGCCTCATCCCCCGCGCGCTCCCCCGCCCCACAGCCACCAGCCCCCGCACGCAAGCTTGGCGCGCCGCGTGGCAGGAAGGGGAAGAGCAAACTCGACCTGGCGGGGCTCGTGGCCGGAGACAGCGACTCGAGTGCGCTAACGCAGGAGAGCGGAGACGAAGGTGAGCGCGACAAGGAGAAGGGTGGGGGGCAAAAGGAGAGGGATGCAGGGAGGGAGAGTGTAGTCACGGGTACGGATGGCGGGACCGATTATGCGGATGAGGATGGGGATGTGGATATGCGAGAACCGTCGCCTGGTACGTTACTTGTCGGGATTCTTGGTTGTATTCCTACTAACGGGTATGTGTATGAAGCGCGTTCAGTCGCGACGTCCGAGCCAAGACCCACGCGTCCCCGGGGTCGACCCCCAACAAAGAGGGCCAGAGGCCGAGGTGGTGGCCCAGGCTCGCGTGGTGGGGTCAAAAGGCGGAAGCGGTGAACTAACTCGCTTTGCCACTCTTTGTCTCTATTTTAAAATCTCTCTCTTTCGGTGGACTCTCTCTTGCTGTATACATACGTGCATACTAAACACTGTATTATTACCCTCTTTCTCTGTGATATATCAGTCTCCATGCATTTAATTTGTAAGATGATATATATCTCATCCGCTTTCGTAGAAAGTGAAGATAGGCTCATGCTGTATATTCTCCCCACCGCAGACGTTCGAATTCACTCTAAACTTCCATTCCTCAAGATGTTTTACTTGAGCTGCTAAGTTCACAATTCAGCAGCAGATTGTCCTTTTCGAAAAATTTCTGCAAGAGTATCAATTGCAACTCCCACATGCAATAGTCGGGCTATTCTGGCAAACAGGCACTTTTCTTTGTCTGAGAACCTATTCGAGATAGTGGTATTCGACTTCTGCATAAGAGCAATGTTGACTTGGAATTAAATGGAAGCTAAAAACAGAACAGCTTCCTCAGCTCAGGAACTCGATTCTGACTTCAAAGTCAATGTGACGTCCTCGGTATAATCGCTGTCTGCCACGCTCTTTCCGTAAAATTTATACACCATCTCATTATTATTAATCTTAACATTTAATCGGTGTGCATGGCTTGTTGACTACCTTCAAAATTTGTTTTGAAGCAATTCTTGGATATGTGTTTCCAGCAGGTTCTATACGGACCTCATATATTATGATTTGTTAGGCAACAGCCTTGTAACGCTGACCTAAGGGTCGGACCGGCGTCGGGGTGACAAAGCATTGCAGTAATCTTGTTCGGCGCTTTGCAATAGACTGTTTGCAGTTGACTGTGACTTGCGAGGCTTGGCCTGTCTGAGGCCGCGTCAGCTCTTTGTCTCCCTTATAACACCCAGCCACACTGTCTTTAAGTTTCATCTCTTCAATACTTACCACTATTACCAGCCAACTACTACACCCATGTCGTCCACACCCCCCTCCCGCGCGACCCCTGTCCCTGAGCGGGACGAGCAGCTCCTCGCAATCGGCAAGACCTGCTCCGATCCCTCCTGCCACCTCGTCGACTTCCTTCCATTCAAATGCCAGCACTGTACGCGCTCGTTCTGTCAGGACCACTTCAAGGTCGAGGCACACAAGTGCCCGGAGTATGACGAGACGAAGCATAACCGCGTAGCGCCCGATTGTGCGTAAAGCACTCTTGCTATATGATTGTTCATTATCCTGACCCCCATTGTCTTTCGTGGTGCAGGTCCCCTGTGCAATACTCCCGTTGCTATCCGCCCTGGCCAAGATCCCAATGTGCGCATGGAAGAACACTTCGCGAAGGAGTGTTCCGTCATGACGGGTAAGGCGAAGACCAAGTCGACCCCCGTCTGTGCGAAACGAAATTGCAAGAAGGTGCTCTTCTCCCCGATCCGCTGCGATGTACGTCCTCTATCTCTCTACCTCAAGTGTCAGATACTAACTGCCGGACGACCTACAGAAATGCCGTTCATCCTTCTGCCCCACGCATCGCTTCCCTTCAGACCATGCCTGCTCATCCCTCGCTGCGAAATCTACCAGCGCCTCCTCATCCTCTTATTCCAGCTCCCTTGCAGGAATAACCGCCAATGCGAAGAACCTCAACAACAGAGCGTCTGCAGCGGGCGCAGCGATCAAGAAGTCCCTCTCTTCCCCCTCAGCGTCAACACCTGTATCCGCGCCTAAAGCACCCATAAGCGCAAGCACAAGCAAGCTTTCTACCTCGAACCCGTTCTCCAAGACAGACAGGTACGTTAATTCATGGCAACTTGGCTGTTGTGGCCGCTCATGAAGCACTTAGCCCTTTCTTGTCTTCTTCGCCATCCCCGCTTGCTGCTGCCACCGTTACTGCTGTTGACGAATCTACCACAAATACGAACACGAACACAACCACTACGTATAATGATAATCCTACTACCACCTCCACGGACGCGAAACCTAAATCCGTTCCGCCTGTAATCGATCCTATGGCCTTCCCGCCCCGGTCCGCCTTTGCATTTTGATTCGGGCTTGTATCCCACTATGCACACGCACGAACATCACTGTATCCTTACCATTTTCCGGACAATCATCTGCAATATCTTTTCGACCATTATAATATCAATTAACTGTATACAACACCTACATCTATAGACGGGTGCGGGCGGAGCGCGAGAGCAAGCGCAAGGCGATGCAGGAGCGCGCGAAGAAGGGGTTATTGTCGGAGGAGGAGAAGGCACAGTTGGCCGCGGAGGAGAAGGAGGCGGCGCAGGCGGAGGGAAAGAGCGACTGTGTGGTCATGTAATGAATGGGGTGTAATGGTTGGATGGGGATGGAATTTGTGCTATATTTACTTTCATCTGTGTATACCATGGATTTTTGGATTTTAAATGAACGTTCATGTTGAAGTCGTTCTGAGAAACGTGTGGAATGTACCGTTCGTTTAAGAGATGTCTCGGGATGCCTACCGGGCCTCAGCTACTCCGCTTCATTATCTGAAACTACCATGTATGACCGGAAGACGCCCCCCAACAGGTCGCGATTCGCAAAGACGAGATGCTCTCCCCGAAATTTGGTCAACAAATATTCAAACCATTGAATTCGGAGATGGAATGACCTAGGATTACTCGGTCGTTCGTATCTGCTTAAGGTTCGAGAAAGGCATCGGTTGCGTTTCAATTCGAGTGTCTATGCCCCTCGTGCAGCCGGAAAAGCATCGTCATGAGATGACAATTGCTTGGTAAATTTAAAGGAGTGAGAGCTCGGGTGCTAATGAATTCGCTTCTCTATGAGAAAGATGAGCTCGATTTTTGTAAAGGGGACAGAATAAGAATAAAAAATATATATTTCCGACCTGGCGAGCTGAGAGATGGGAGCTTGAGTTAAATAAAATTCCAGTGAAACTGAGTGAATCCGCAGAGGGGTTCTTCAAGTTACTTGAGCATTCGAGTACAGCAGCACTGTGCAGCAGTAACTGCCGGGGATAATGGAAAAATAGAAGCTGGTTTTTAAGGCATAAGGCCGATCCAAGGAGAGCGATCACCTTCCAGTCTATACTTAGTTTAATTTCAGGGGATAGACTGTCTCTCTACGGCGTGGAGGCTACATATGTCGAAGTGAAGACAACAGCCGTGAATGACACTACTAAAACGACATGAATTATGTCTGACCGTAGATTTTTTCCGTCAGTTGGAAAAATAGCCTCTATTCCTCATTTAAATATAAGGAGCTGTTGAGAGAAGAACAATTAACCTCCGAGTCAAAAGTAAGGAATAATTGAATGAGCTGTGAATCGGAGCGAAGAGATACAAAACAAGCTGTAACGCGGTAAGTAGGCTGAGCTTTCAAATTTTATGGAACAGGACCACAGACGTCGCCGAGTAATCACAGCCATTTTATCAGAACCATGTCTGCTACACCTGAGATAGCCTTGCATAAGCCACAGAGTCCGAGTCATGTTACCAACGAGGGCTGTATTACAGCTGGGAAGTCCTGATAACATTCTGACACAATCACGCTGAGTCAATGTGCGGACCTATGCGCTAGCTGCGGCCTCTGGCAATTTTCATGTCGGCATTCGAGAAACCAGTACACCCTCAAACTCGAACCATGAGGCACGAGATGGAGCCACAATAAATATCTTCGTCCGATGTCCAGGATGTCAGCGCTGAACACCATCGTGTGTCCAAATATTGCCCATCGCTCGAAGGACATGTGACCTTTTTCGCCAGAGATGGAAGGGGAGGATGAGGAGGAGCTCCTTGAGGCTGCAGTCGACCGTGTTAGTACGTTGTGGGCGAGAGGTGCTACGGTCCACTACGGGGCTATGGTCAATGATCGTCGGTTAATTCACCAAGGAGCTTTTAATTATGTAATATGAGCGTCTGTGAGTGCATTTGTCGGATTAACCGGAGATTAGGGACAATAAGTCAGGGTTCACAATTATAGATTTTACTTTCGCATCCTCTCGTTCCTTCTCTCACAATCGTTTCATAACTTGGACCTAGGTGAACGGAGGATTTACGAGACCACCTGGTTTACTTGGAGATACATAGCAACCATTTCTTTTATAACACTGGGCTCTTCCACGACCTCAACAGATTCCTGCGGCCTTATTCGGCATTTCATTGGAGTCCTCAGCCCCTAACCACAAATTCTGCAATCCCGCTCACGATGCCCTCTTTAAATTTCATGACTGGAGGCGATCCTCTGTCTCTGGATCGTATACGGTCGGTCCTCACCAGATTAGAGGATACCATCATCTTTTCCCTTATCGAGAGGGCCCAGTTCGCTCATAATCCGCGTATCTATCAGCGGGGAGCTTTCAAGGAATTAGCGGATCTGGGCTTCAACGGAAGTTGGCTAGAATGGTTCTTGAAGGAAACGGAGACGTTCCATGGTAGGTGTCGTGCGAAACTTTATCCTTGTCTGAAAATCCAACTGATCTCAACATTTTTACTTCCTTTTGTAGCCAAAGCGCGACGTTATACAAGGTAAGAGTGAAGTACGTACAGTAACGTTGTCGCACTGAGAAGATTGTAGTCCAGATGAATACCCCTTTTCCAAAGACCTGCCTGAGCCCGTTCTCCCACTTCTTTCCTTCCCCAAAATCCTCTACCCCAATAAGATCAATGCCAACTCCTCCATACTCTCTTTCTATACCCGCGCAATTGTTCCGCGTATCACGCGACGAGCAACGCTTGCTCTTGCGGCAGAAAAGAGAGCCAACGGTATTACAGGGGATGAAGAATTCGAAGATGACGGAAACTATGGAAGTGCAGCCACCATAGATGTAGAGGTACTCCAATCTATCAGCAAACGCGTCCATTATGGTGAGCTTTAGTGAGTATGAGTATGTCCCCGTTCATTAACACGAGAACCCCAGGGAAGTTTGTTTCTGAATCTAAATTCACCGAGAATCCTGCTGCATTCATACCTCATATCCTGAAACCCAATCGGGAAGCTCTGGAGGCATTGATAACAAAGCCCGAGGTCGAACGCAGGCTCCTTGTGCGTCTACAGGTGAAGGCGACGACTTATGCTCAAGATTTTGCGGACGGTGTGGCAACAAGCAACGGAGATGCTGGGAAAGGATCCGGAAAGATCGACGTTGATGGTGTTGTGGACCTGTACGAGAGCTACATCATTCCTCTCACGAAGGAAGTAGAGGTATGTGAATCATGGCTTCTTCAGCTTGACCCTAAATAACGTCTGACCAGGTGGAATACTTACTGCACCGGCTCGATGGGATGTCCCAAGAGGAAATTGACCAATTGGCGAAGAAGGGAAGGCCAGCTTAAAGGGATTTGCTTAAAATTTATGACTGTATCTAACGATTGTGATGGATGTATTGTGTACCGCTATTGGCGAAGGAATCGCAAAGGGTATTGAATGGCTAAAAGTACGGACAAACGTGTACAAAGATAAAGGCATAAGTAGATCCTAAGTAAGTGGTAAGGTGTCGCAGATAAAGGAAACTGGTAAATGAGTGTATATGAGTCTGAACCGGGTAAGATAATCCACAATACAGAAAAGATAGTTGAAGACAGGGTATGGTCGTAAAAAAATGGCAGCATGTATACGGAATAATAAAGATAAAAAGGTGATAGATATCAAAGCCCGAGATCTGCAAAAATAGAATACTTATGAGCAAATCAATAGATTACATAGACGGATCACGGACCTTCCAGCAGGCGTTGTCTTTCGTCCTCCGAAATATGTTGAGTGGCGCGCCGCGCAAGAAGCTTCTCGGTCCTATACTTTTCATACAAAACCTCCCTAGTACGGATTTTAAGAAGCTAGTGTGGCGTCAATCAGCAACCCCGACATGAAACTAACTGACAGAGAACTTACCTTGAGATGGGTAGACAAAACCGCCGTCCGGAGAGCGGCGAAATCACAGTGATTCGGATCGAGCACGTCAACTGTGCCCCACCTGAACTTCCTCAGGAAGACGCCCTTCAGGTCTTCTGGAGGGCCTTGCAAATACGATAGGTTCTTGATGCTGTGCACAGAAATAGGGGTCTGGGGAACGGTGTCAATGGAAGGTGCATGCCCGTCTTCAGACTGTTGCTGGCTGGGAGAGGAAGGGACAGTAGGCGGGAACCCACTGTCAGAAGACGTGGGACGTGTGCGGCGTTTCCTGCCCTCTGGCGCGATCAAAGCAAACGGCATGAGCGCGCTGAGGTCGGTCTTCGCGACAATGTGAGCAGAGAAGCGAACGTTGGCCACGCTCTCGCGGTCTGCTGCGTCGGGAGATCGCGGCCGACGGTCATCTTCTGCTGCCCGGGATAGGTCACGTCGAGAACGTGAACGCGAGAGATTCCGGGTAGCATGTCGCGACGGGCGGAGTTTGATGACTGGCCGCGATTTCCGTCCTTCCTCATCGTCTTCCTCGCTGTTCTCCTCCGTCGTATCACCATTGGCGCTCTCGTACCCATGGCCATTTTCGCTAGTAACGTTGTCAGCGAATTTAGTCTTTCTCCTGGGAGTGGTGTCTGATGGTGTAGTTGGAGCGGCTGCAGGCCCAAAGACACCGAAATCTATATTGGCACCTGCGAGATCCCTGCGAACTGCAAAAAAAAAAATCAGTGCAGGAAGCAGTATTATAAAATTAAGAGAACGTACTAGCATTCTTGACTGCATTCAGCTTGTCATCAGTCAATGAATCCGCCCGCGAGATAACCGGCAACACATTGCAGCGTGCAGACAAGCGCCGAATAACTCTAATTTCCGCCGGCGACATGGTCAACGGCCCTTCGGACTCATCGTCTGAATCGTCCCCGGACGAGGTATCGGGCACGAGGTCCGGTGGCGTACGGTTGGAGACGGTGGTTTCCGATCGCGTTTTAGTGGGTAATGAGGACAGAGCGCGTCGTTCTTCTGTTGTCATTATGGACGTTGGGTCTACCATGTAGATGCATCTATACAAAATGTCAATAAAAACTCCTCGCGAAGTAATGTGAAGAGACATACAGGTGAATATGCTGATCTCCTTTACTCTGTCGTACGACTTTGGATTCCTAACGAGATGTTCATATACGTGGCAGATAGGCACGCCAAGCAGAACGTACCTCGTTCATTGTGTCGGCATACTGAGCGTCAACATACTTCAAAACACCATTAACCTGACGCTCAAGCCTTAGTTCGCGGCCTTCTTGGAAGTCGAGACCTGGGGTGTCGATAACGGAGAACAGAATCCTATCAAAGCGAGACTCGCATATCTCCACACAGGCGGTCTGAATGGAAGGCGTGGCCTTCGTGGTCCCTTTCAAGAAGCGGTCTACAGCTGCCTTCTGGTCGGTGGTTGCGGAGGGAGATATTTCGGCGGTTTCGACAAGTAAGCGGAGTAGGGATGTTTTGCCAGTTCCTTTGCTGCCGACAACCTGCAAAGCTAGCTTGAACGCCCACATGAGAAAAGCACAGGGAAGGAACACACCATGAGGTTGAAAGTGGGCGGAATACGAACTCTGCGATGGCTGAGCCGGCCAGCGGATGCAGCACTTTTCCTGTTGTCAAAGGCAGAGGGTGGGGCATTATTCATATACAATGAAGAAATGGTTGCTTCGCCATTATTCCTTTCTGAAGAGGGCCGAAATGGTTTGTGGAAGGGAATGGGCGCGTGGACAGACCCCTGAAAGGACGTTTTGGCCGCACCTTGGTGTGCGTTCTCAGGAGGTGATTCCTGTATGGCAGCAATGTCCACGAGATCCGAGGGCCATGGAATGCCTTGACTATTAAGCTCTGGAAGTGATGGCGACGTGCGAATACGAGGCGCCTCGGGCGCCTGCTTGGGTTTTCGACGGAATGAGAACATGTTGGTAGGGAGAACTTGTCGTTGTCAGCGGGGCGAGAAGCAATAAAGAGAAGAAAGGATAGGGAGATAGAGGGGAGGAATGTCTGCGCGCTGAGGTCGACAGCGACGAGACTAGGCCAGGAGACGCGGTGACCAGCAGAGACAGCGCGTAAGCCTTGAAGAACAGCGAGCGGGCAGCAAAATCAGGCAAGAACAAGCTGTTTATTTCAGCCGGCCAAGTCCATTTGGGTCTGCCAGGGTCATTTCATATAAAACGTCCGAGGCGCCCAAGCGTGGCTCTCTTCCTATTGAGGGCGCTCTTCCATCCGGGCATTTGGAAACTATGTCTTCAGCGCTATTATTTATCGAAACAGCATATCGAAGTCACAAATACAATTACAGTCTCCTTGCCATGCAGAAATAATACCTAGTACCGCCAATATAACCCTAGTAAACAACAAAATCAAGCAGGAAAGCATGGGTAAAGAGAGAATATTCTACAGATGAACAGCAAACACAGCATAGCACTAGGGTATACCAGCAATTGTTGCTGGAGAATGCTCCATTCTCATTTTCTTAGGGGCACGATTGATTTCCGGGTGTTCCAGGGGCCTTTTCAAGTCTATTTCATCTTCAAGATGGATTTCGGGCTCACGGTGATCGTGCATGTCAGACGGCGTGGGAATCATCCGCGACGACGGGGGGGATAGAGAGTGTGGAGAGTGAGCAGATAGCTTCGAGTTGGAGGTCGAAGGGCGCCGCCCCTTCTTTTGACCGGCTCCGTGTGCACCGCCGCCAGCATCGTGCACGTAGTTGCATTCCAGTGATCGGCGAGCGCAGCTCGCACACGCGGGGTGGGCCCCGTCGCATTTGGTCTTCCGGGCTATATAAACGAATGGGTTAATAAATAGGTTACCATGGACACTGGGGTCAACGACGACGACAATAAAATGGAACGCCACGCGTACCTCGACAGAAATTACAAGCTACTACCTTCGGCCCAGAGGTCGAGGGCTGCCGCGCACCCTTGCCAGGGACAGTTGCGGCCCGTTTCCGTTGCGCTGCTTGCAATTCTGACGCAGGTCTGATCGGCGGAAGGGATGGCGCCGACATAGGGACAGGGGTAGAGGGAGAGGGTTCAGGTAGGGATAGTGTGGCAATATGCGGCAGCTCGTTGTCTGGGAAGAAGGTGCGGGATTCACCAGGGGCGGGGAGGGGTTTATGCCGCGAGGAGGAGGACATGGAGTGCTCATCCCGCCGGTCGTTTATGGTCGCCATGGGCGGGAGGGTAGTGTGGTATCCGTCGTGGTTGTTAGGCTTCTCGACATTTGAGCTCCTGCGTGACAAGGACTGTGAAGAGATCTGAGGAGAAAGGGACGGCTCTCCTTCGACCGAGCGCTCTTCGCCGCTCTCACTCTCGCTCTCCTCGCCCTTGGCACGCTGCCTAATGGTCCCGCGACGTTTATTCTGAGGCTGATAGTCGCAGGGATTGCTGCGCTTCACGCACTGGCTGCAAGCCGGGCGGCCGCCATCGCATTTTAGCTTTCGTGCTGCAGATAAGGCACATCAGATGGTGAACATACGGCATTTGTTAAACGCGGACCCACATCTACAGAAGTTGCACGCAACAGTAATTTTTTTACTGCGCTGTTTGTTGGCGGTTCCTACGAAAAAAAAAAAATAATGGTTAGTATGCTAGATGAACCTCATATAGAAGTCCAGGATCACGGAAAAGTACTAACTTGGACCAGCAGATTTGGCTGAGCCACTGGCTGAAATGGACTCAGGGGGAGCGCGTGGCCCGGTGGTGGAACGGACATCCCCGACTAGGATATCACGGGGTCCAGATAGAGGCGGATGGCGATGAGGTGCTGTATGTGGAGCCGTATCAATAGCCAAGATGGGGCGTGAGCTGTGGGGGATAGAACCCATGTGTGAGAGATGAGAAATAGAATGACGAGAGGAAGGACGCTGCTGATGGTTAAATTCGACACGGAATTTGTCAAAGAGGTATTCTCTGGTATACTTCTGCAAGGTCTGGATGTAGAAAAGGTTCCTGGTCAACAATGGGGTATAAATGGGTGCAAAGAGGTCAAAACACAAACCTCCATGTGGTGGAATATGGCGGCGCGGAGGGGAAGGAAATCGCTGTGCCCAGGATCTAAGACATCCAGGGTTCCCCAGCGGTAACTACGCAGGAATTTCCCTCGGATCATTTTAGAGGAAGAGGGAAGGTATTGAGGTGAAGGAGTGTACATCTGCACGAGTTCATGGCGTGCGAGGAGTATCCTGTGGACGCCATCGCTGTGGGAATAAATATCGGGCGAGACGAGCGCATAGGGCAGACGGGGGAGAGGAAGAGAGACCGGGGAAGTAGGTGGGGAGTTGGCGTTTGACGAAGATCCGTTGGGATGGCTGCCGTTTGATGGAGGGAGATCATCTTGCGTGTGTTGATAATGTCCGTCCATATCGAATATACCGAATCCAATCCCGGCATCAGCCAGGTCCCGGCGAATGGCCCTCTTGACCGCGTTAAGACGGTCATTTGATAGTATGTCCGCCCGGGCTATCACAGGGAGCACGTTGACCCGTCCCGACAGCCTGCGTATGGCTGAGACATCCGCCTGCGGCAGCGTTGCCCGAAATAAGAGCGGGTTAGTGGTGACAGGGGGCTCGAGGATAACGGGCTCCTGGTCGGGCTGGGAAAAGCTGCCCGTGCGCGCGCGCTGCACGAGCGGCGCTGGCGGGCCCGGGACAGCTGGGGGCACAATCTGGTCGGGGTCTAGAAAATACACGCAACTAGGATGGGAGGGGTGTCAGTTGCATGTAATACATGTGAGCGCTAGGGGACGTACAGGTGCACATAGCGATCGCCCGTCTGCGCCTTCCAGTCCTGAGTGAGCCACGGGTGAGTATTACGCGAACAAGAAGGGATGATGGACGGGCGCTCACGTCTTCCATGCCCTCTGCGAAGCGCAAGTCGATGTGGCGGATGGTGTCGTCCAGCAAGCGGTCCGCCGCGGCCTCATCCTTGAAGTCGAGCGAAGGGGTATCGATAACTGTGAGGCCCAGACACTGCTTCACGCCGTTCTGGTCGTCGACGTTGATGTCGATTGATGCAGTTCTGATGTAGGAAGTGTGGCCGCTGCATCCCTGGACGAACTTTGCGACGGACGCGAGCTGGTCCTTGGACGCCCTGGGGTGGACGTCGCTGGTGTCGAGAAGTAGGCGCAGGAAGGCGGTCTTACCTGATCCGGGGGGGCTTCAATGAGTATGTGGGTGCAGAGTGCGCGATAAAGTGGACTTGCCTCCGCGACAGCCTGCGACGAGGAGGTTGAACTCTGAGCGGCCATTGCCTGGAACGTTGGAGCAGAGCGCGCGGTCAGCGAGGCGAAGGAGGGAAGGGGCAAAGAGGTTACCCGGGAGGTCCTGGAGAGGTGCGGGGTGGGCGTGGGGTGCGGGGTAGGATGGCTGGGCGTTGTGGGCAGACCTGTCGGTCTCTTCGTGACGACTCCGAAGGTCAGAGGAGTTCATGGAAGTCGTCGTCAGCGAGAGTCCTTGCAGCTTCGGACGACGAGGCGGGGAAAGCAGGACTGCCGGAAAGCAGAATGCCCGCACGGCACACTCCAGCTTAGCGCGGTGATTTCTGCAATTCTGATGCGAGTCTCTGCTTACACCCACCGAGCCAATCGGAACAAATCAAGGTCCAAATACTGTCGGAGTACTCGAGCGCAGCGGCGAAGCTTTTCTTCTCCGGTCCACAACCCGCTACCCGTATATATCGCTTCTCGGTTCGTCCATGCATTCCATTACTTCCATTACAATACAATTATTATACCAATATACTGCCTATTTATCGAATAATGCAACAAGGCGTACAACGCAGGGATTAGGGTACGAATATCGTGGGAGCCGTAGGTATGCGCCCGAAGTGCGCATCTAACACGCTAAGAAAAGGGTGGATAGCAACAGATAGTAACGTAACGAGAAGCACCAGGAGGATCTGTCATTGGCGGACAGCGGGAGATGACTGTGGGGAATAATACAGAAGGCACTGTATCAAAACAGAGCCAGCGGCTCAAGCCCGAGCTCCCGTCACGGCTGCTGTCCGAATACTGCCATGTGTTCTTGCTGGGTTCTGTAGATCGTTCCGCGTCGACACACGACGAGCCCCCCTCACCCCATGTCTTCTTCGTCCGACCCCTCTTCCGAGCTCGTGTACTGGCTCTGCTGCGGCGTCTCCGGCGGCGGACGCAGCGTGCTGGGCTCCCCGCCCCCGACCGACGATGACCCGCCTGGGTACGCAGGCGACGACTCGGGTGGCTGGAACGAAAACCGCTCCAAGGACATGACCGACGCGTAAGGGCGCAGCTCGGGGGCAAGCGCTTCCCATTCATAGTCCGCGACGGTTGGCGACGGCCCTTCGTCCCCTGCTCTGTGGGAGCCCGACGGATCCGGCGTGCCCGCCGCGCTCGTGCTGCCCTTCTTCGAGCGGCTCCTCTTCGGCGCCTTGCCCGGCCCACGGCGTCGCTGGATCGGCACGTACTCGCACTGGAATTTGCGCGCCACGCAGTTCGAACACGTCGGTCTTGCGCCGTTGCATCGAAGTTTCCTGCCTGTATTCAGTGGCATTAAGAAAATGATTGTTAACATGTCCCGCCGTACTCACCTCGGCAGAAATTGCACGCAACAGCTGTTTTCCTCGGGGGGTGGCGATTTCTCTGCGGACGGTCCGGTTCAGGGGAGGCTTTGCGTCTTTTTCGCTTGGACGGGGACCTCTTCTCATTTAAGAGTGGAAGTAATTCAGGGCTTTGCCTTCTTCTGCTGGTGCCCGGTCCTGACGAAAGACTGAGGGTGCTGACCTCCCCAGTTGGCGGGAAGATATAAGGCTCGTATCTGGGGTATGACGCTTCGGCTCCTAGCATAGACGGGGGCACAGGCAAATAAGGCCCAGGAGGTTGCAATCCGTACTGTTCAGCTATTACACCAATGAAAATCACTATGAGTACGCCCCATAAACAAGAGAAAACGGAAATTGCGTACGATGAGACGGGAATGTGCCTGCAGACATGTATCCTTCCACCTCAGCCCCATGCTCTGCGCCTTGCTCGTGTTGAAAGTAGAACTCACTGCCGACCTCCGGCCTGCTTGCTCCTCTAATAAACATGTCTGGCTGCGACGTGAACCGCCGCGGGGGCGCGGGCTGACTGGATCCCCTCCGCCCTCGGCTCGATCCTTGGTCGCGAGGCACGGGATTCCCCATCACTGACAGGCCAACCTCATCCTCTCTCCACGAGGCGCGCAGAATCGTTGGCTCGCGCGGAATGGGGTGCCGTAGCGTCGATGGCCCGGCTTCTCCCTCCCTCCACGCGGCGTGCTCGAACGATGGCGGCGGCGGCGGCTCCCGCGGAACCGGCAGATGGAACATGGAGGACTGGCCGTTCTCCTCGTCCCACAACGCGCGTTGGAGGGTGGGCTCGCGCAGGGGGGGCGCGGGAAACGTGTAATCCCCGAGATGCGGCGGCGGCATGGTAGCTAGTGGTCTGGATGGGTGAAAAAACGGGTCGTTATAGGCGGGCCCGGCGTGCGGTGGGTCGTGTATTGAGGCGAAAGGGCGGAGGTCGTTGGGGAGTGGGAGTGGCCTTACACCAGGAATTTCTGGGGCTCCGGCCGTGCTGCCGGTGTGCCTGCGAAGGGGCAGTTCCTGGATGCGTGGGTCAAAGGGGAAGTATCTCTGCGGGCTGCGAGGGTGGTCGAAGGCGGGGGCGAGTGGGATTTCTAGTGATGCTGGAGGGACCAGCGGCGTGAGGCGGAAGGAGGGGGATACGGCAGGCGCGCTGTACGCGTGTTCCTGTTGGGGTGGTTGCTCGCACTGTTCTGCGTCTGGGGCAACTATCGCCGGGAGGGTGGGTGTGCCAGCGAGCGTAGACCGCGCGGAGCTGTCTCTGGCCTGGGAGTTGACGGGGCCGCTGTATAGGTGGGGGATAAGGCTGCTTGGAAGGGAGCTTTTTCGTGGCTCCTTGCGTGGTCGATCCATCGTGACGGGTTGGGGCCGGGGACGCGTTGCGGGGGAATGAAGCCAGAGAAGCAGAGGGGGATTGCAGGGCGATTTGGGGAGCACGAGACGCAGAATGGAGAAGCAGCGCAGAAGAAGAGGGCGCCCTCGCTAGCACGATAGCGTCCAGAGCGCGAACAAAGGCGTCCAAGGTAAAACAAAATTCAAGGAGACGGAACGATCGACATCGCGGAAGAAAATTGGAGGAGGCTGGCCCTCATGAGGACCTCATCCCGGACTGGGCGGATTCAAATGGGCGTGCGCTGTGCGCTGTGCGAGTCCCTATAGCCACGACGACGGAAAGCAGCCACTGGCCAGCCGCACGTCGCCTACCACGAGCAAAATCAAATACCAACAATGTTTGGAACCATATCTCAGCCGAGCCCTTATTAGTGCATTCTTTCTTGTTCTACCCCGCTGTCTCGCTCGCTCGCTCGCTCTCTGGCTTAGCTTTTTCAGGTCTTTTTCCTCGACGCTTGCTCTCGCGGGAGGCGTCCGCCGAAACATGATCGATTGTTGAGGACATTCCTTGAGGGAGGTCTCCCAGCCAGATATGTCAGATCAAGATGGCTACTCCTAAATAGGCGCCATCACCCTCTTTTGTTTATATGTGCCCAACGCCCTGGTACCCCCTGTTGCAACTCTAACTTCCCGACCAGACGCCTGGCGCAGCACGATTCCCAATTAGCATATCGAGCGTCGTCGTCTACGTATGTGTGCTACCTCTTCGCAGCTCGCAGCTTGCTCCTGCCCTCCGTTGTAATTTATTCTAATACATGCAATTTGTATCCACACACAAATTTACATACGATCGCGAACTGGGGCGCTGCACCCGCTGCGCATTTTCGGCACTTTTTTCCTGAGACAACACACTCCGTTCGCCGAGCAGCAGCAAAGCCCCCGCCCAGTGCCGCGGGATCTAAAACGGAGCGGAGTCGGAGCTCTGATCGGAGAAGCCGGGTGTAGACGGAGATCGACGCGGCGGGCTATTCGGCAGGTGTCCGGGATGACTCATGCTCGTTTTTTGGCTGGACACTAGCACGACGCGTCTAGCCTCAACGCGACGTGCAGCGTTGGCACTCTCTGCTCCTCGTCTCTCCTCTCCATATGCCCCCCAAGTCTCTCCCAACCAAGCGTCTGCTGGGGGCCTCTAGGTCCTTCAGCAGCACCTCCAAATGCCTCGAGCAGACCCCCATTCTCAACAGGCATAGTAGAATCATCACCCAGCCGAAAGACCAAGGCGCTAGTCAGGTGAATTTCGTCACTGCTCTTCTTGCGACCGTCGTAATCATGCAATTCAGGCCATGTTATACGCTACCGATGGCATCAAAACCGATGCAGACTTCCAAAAGCCCATGGTTGGTGTTGGCAGTGTCTGGTACGTCGCCTACCCTGCGAATTCCTGCTCACAATTAACGTCCGCCCAGGTACGAGGGTAACCCGTAAGTTGCGCCCCGAATTACCCACTTTCGTCTCTCACGTTCCGGTCAAGATGCAACAAGCATCTTCTCGGGCTGGGTCAAGAAATTAAGGCCTCTCTCACCAAGTCTGATATCATTGGATACCAGTTTGGCACCGTTGGTGTCAGCGATGGCATCAGCATGGGGACACGCGGGATGTCATACTCTCTCCAGTCCCGGGACCTGATAGCAGATCAGGTGGAGACCGCGGCCGGAGGTCATCACCTCGACGGCATGGTCGTTGTTCCTGGTTGCGACAAGAACATGCCCGGCGTTCTGATGGCCCGTCAGTCTCCTGCACGTTTCTCTCCCTCAATCTCCACTCATGTCTTCATCACGGAACAGTCGGTCGCCTCAACCGTCCTGGTATTATGGTCTATGGAGGTACCATCCGTGCCGGCTCGTGTGAAGGCGCGCCACAGTTAGACATCGTGTCTGCTTTCCAGTCGTACGGCAAGTACCTCCAAGATGGGAAGACTGAGAAGGCCGAACACGAGCGGTATAACACCGTCCGGTATGCCTGTCCTGGGCCAGGCGCGTGTGGTGGGGTACGTTCATCGTCCTTCTGGAATTTCGCGGGGACCTAGTTCTAATAAAAATAGATGTACACTGCCAACACCATGGCCAGCGCAATAGAGGCGATGGGCATGGCTCTGCCAGGATCATCCTCTTTCCCCGCCGAATCTGAAGAAAAACACGCGGAATGCACGTCCATAGGACCCGTCATGTATAATCTACTGGCAGAAAATATCCTTCCGCGCGATATTATGACGCGATCCGCGTTCGAAAACGCCATGGCATGCGCTACTTCTTTCAAGTAATTGCAGTGCTCATATGTTTCCCAGGTCCTGACCATGATCCTCGGCGGATCAACCAATGCCGTCCTCCATCTTATCGCGATGGCACACTCCGTTGGAGTCAAGTTGGATATCGACGATTTCCAAAGGGTGTCGGACCGAACCCCATTCCTCGCGGACATTAAGCCAAGTGGCAAATATGTTATGGAGGACGTCTACAAGCTCGGAGGCATTCCTAGTATGCGAATTGCATTTCCTTCTCCGAGAAGTGTTCTCATTTTGATATCATTATTCTGCTTCTAGAAATCTTGCACTTCTTGCTCAAGAACAAGATGATCGACGGGAATAATCTGACGGTGACTGGCCGCACTCTAGGCGAGAACTTGGACCGATGGGTCCATAAACATGGTGAGCTAGATTCTACTCAGGACGTTATCCGGCCTCTGGATAAGCCTATTAAGGCGACTGGTCATATCAGGTACGTCCATCTTATCTTGTAATCCTCATGGCTCCCCCCATTGTGACTCAATGGCTGTCGGAAATGTTCTATTAACACAGAATCCTGAAAGGCAACCTTGCACCCGGTGGAGCAGTCGCTAAAATTACTGGCAAGGAAGGCCTCGGGTTCACAGGCAAAGCGCGCGCCTTTGATACAGAAGACGATTTCGTCAAGGCCGTTGAAAGCGGGTCCATTAAAAAGGGAGAGAAGACTGTGGTCATTTTACGATACCTTGGCCCGAAAGGTGGACCGGGTCAGTGATTTCTTCCCGCTGCTACTGAGTCTCCACCTCATTACCTTCGTTTTGCCGAATCTTTGGCTTACGCATTTCCGCCTGGCTCACTTTTTCCCATTGTAACCTTACGACATTATACTGATGGTCTCTATTCCTCTATTTGACAGGTATGCCGGAGATGCTCAAGCCCACGAGTCTGATCATGGGCGCCGGGCTCGGACTGGACGTCGCATGTCTGACCGATGGGCGTTTTAGCGGAGGGTACGTTATCTTCTCTAGCTCGAGATGTTGCCGCGTGATTTTCATCTAACTACTTATCCCACTTGCTCTTTCCGTCGGTCTCATAAATTCGTCGATCCTTTAGATCCCACGGATTCTGCATCGGTCACGTCGTCCCTGAGGCTCAGGTCGGAGGGCCAATTGCCCTTGTTCGGGACGGTGATATTATCTCTGTCGACGCGGAGGCCAACACTATTGAGCTCCAGGTTTCTCCTGAGGAACTCGCCCGCAGAAAAGAAGCGTGGGTTGCGCCCCCTCTCAAGGCCAGCCAGGGAACACTTTTCAAATACGCTAAGGTTGTCACTGATGCTAGCCATGGCTGCGTTACGGATGCCTGATATTGCTTGATCTACTTCTTCGATGCCGTCTTCATCTGCTTGTCAGGTGCGGTCAGGTCAAGTTGAAAACTGTATACTTTGTGGCACAAATGATATATCATGGAATGCAAGACTCGGCCCTTGTCGGTTCTAGCTATGTTCGTGAAATCTATGGAACCAAAACTATCAGTAATGCGGGGTAGAAATCTGCTGATGGATACTCAATCTCATCAACGCTGCATAACGGCACTCTTCTTGAAATAAAAATACACTCACAGTGCACTCGTGACCTTTGTGATTCAGTTAACAGACTATAATGATAGGCTGCGCATATACAACGCTGGAGCTCCTGTTCATAGCCTTTCGGATCCTCCTCCACCCTATGCGGCGCTGGAGCATCCAGGTACCCTCGCCCAGCTTCTTGGGCAGTTTACAGCATCTTCTGACATGTTCTTTGTCTTCTTTCCTGATAATCATTCGGTCCCGGCAGGGTTGAGTATTTTTGGAGGTATTCCGTTGGCTCCGATGTCCATCGATTGCTGTTTATCTTGACAAAGATTTAATGTGCGGGGAGGCGTGTGTCTTCTTCCTCACCAGCTGATTCAGTGATTTGGGGAAATAGGCAATGAAGCGCCTTCCTACTCTCACCAGTCTAAATTTTGCTCGAGGGACTTTGCCCGCCACAGGGAAAGAAGCACTGTGCTCACGCGGAACATGTAGCTTCTTCTGTTTTGCAGATCCATTTTAGCCGTTCATTCATGCGAATCTGTTGTCGATGTTCGTGTAGACCAATTTTCGCAGCAGGCGTGCGATATTTTCGAACGATGAATCTCGTCGAGTCACAATGGACGAATTTTCGAGATTCTCAAGGTACTATCGACGGTTTGCAATTCAAACATCCTTGTGCTTGCTGATCATAATACCCTACTTAGACGCGCAGAATTCCTACAGTGATCCTTGTGCGACCTAGAATACATCTTCGTAGCGCGGAGCCTCGACCTAACACCAAGAAAAGTTACATGCAGGCATGTAACAAAATCCGAGCCCAACTTCAACGGCCTAGGTAAGATCGCGCCCAAAAGTCTTCCATGACGAGATTTGGGCGCGTTGACGACCATGCCACTAGATAAGCAATGATGCTCCTGATCGTCACTGACCACTGACGACTGCATCCCTCTGCCATGAGGAGCTGGACAAACACAACAGAACCGAAATCTTCTAAGACGCGAAGTAATTGAGCAAAATACTGTGGCTCAGAAGCCATACGCCCTCCCTGTGCATTGAGAGACCAGAGGCTCTGTCCTAAGGAGACCATCAAGACATGACGGGATTGACTCTCAACGATGCTCTTTTAGGAATGGCAAGGGTGGTTGCCATGGCTTGACTTTCAAGGACAGAAAGCTCCCCGCCATGAATAGTAACCACTGGGTCGCGAATCGTGGTCGTCATGTAAGAGCGCGAGACTGTATAGTTAATACCAGTTTTATTGGTTTCCTGTTTTCGGCTGGCTTCAACTTGTACGACCATCAAGGTAGGCATAATGGCCTAACAAATGACATAAGTCTTAGTCAACGTATTTCCATTCAGATAAGGATAAAACAATCACCACCACGCGGAAAACAATGAAAGCCGGCAAATTCTTTGCACAGCTGATTAGAGTGACACCATATGAGGATCAAAAGCAAAACTCACAGTTCCTAAAGGCTCCGGGACAACTAGCATTATTAAGAGACATGATGAGTATACAGCTCCAGATTGCACCCTAGAGCCTACTTAATGATCCGTTTAAAGTATGATCTCGGTTAAAGGGACTCACAGAATGGATACGGTCGTATGGTATATTTTGAGATGGCTTTTCCCGACATGGGGAACAGCCTGACGAGCAAGCCAGTATATTCGACCAGCTTTATAATAAGATGCGTTAAGAAAGAATGATATAGCGCATAGCAATAACCTCACCTGTTGCTGATGTCATTAAAACATTCACCGCGAAAACAACCCAGAGATATGTGACTGAGAATACTGAGCCTGCCAATCCGACAGATATAGTACTCGCCCCGACAGCCCCCACGACTGAAGAGATGTATTACGTGAGCTTGATATGCCCAGGCAATGTATTGAATACTTACTAGAGTCTAGGATAAGGAATGCTCCGCAAGCATACATGAAATACTTTTGTCGACCCCACACCACATAGCAGCGATATAGCTGGGATACTTAATACAGAATCAAGTTATTAAATAAAGATTGAGCATCGTACCAGCAGCATATCCGCGATAAAGCTGAAGAACGTTCTTTATAAAAGAGCAGAAAAAAGTCACTATATAACTCACTTATTCGCCACAAAGATGCACTGCTTAGGATACATCCATTCCCCTACAAGATCCGCTGCGAAATATACAGAGTCGTTTGAGTAATACAAGCTCCTGTGTAGCATCAGGAAGGAGATGATGACATCGGCCGTAGAAAGGGAAAACAGAAGGACGGTGGCCACAAGAATAGATTTCCGCGTAGTGCCCCAATGTTTAATAAGGATCTTTATGCACATCACGAACAGGACGATGTGTATCCCTGAACACGCCCGCAAAATGTGTCAGACTAGGCATTTGAAAACAACGACTGTACGTACCATAAAGCAGGTATTCCACCTATACATTGCAATCGCCATTAGTTTCTTAATAGTATTTGGACTTCTATAACACTGCACACCGGAATCGCCGTCGCCAGTGGCATCAAGCTCGATAATAAGCTTGCGATGGTTGAATATGTATTTTGTTGGAAGCACGTGTCCGGCAGCATCAAACTAGTAGGCTGTGCTGCTTGAATAGATATCATTGAACTCATAACGCTAACGGTCAAACTTGGAGTATATGCTGTGGACATAGCGGGTTAATGGGGAGCCTCTGTGGCTCCCTATCGTGTCGTAGATGGAGAGGGAAGAGGGAAGAGGGAAATAAGCGCCAGACGGCGAACAAGCCTGATAAACATCTCAAGGTTGATGATGATCCTGTCATCTAAGGTCTTCTCGGGTTGATGAAAGCTGACGAAGGTCATGCTTTTAACAGCAGCCTACCGCCCAATTGATGAATTTGATGTCGAGGCTCAACTCAACAGTGCCAAGAATAGTAATGTGATTGCCCCATTTAGAGTATTCACCTTAGAGGAAGATGATGAGAACTTCGTGAACCTGCGTCGAAACTTAAAAGTCATTGTGCAGGCTGGTATCATCACGGTCATGCGGCGTTATGATCATGATTATCTTCTGATGAGTGTATGCTACATGGGCGGAAAATATACAAATACATTCTCTAGTTTCTACTGCAACGCATAGGATGTAACTTGAGCAATGCACAATGCAGAAGGAGCAAGTGTTGAACTGACAATTGTCAACCCTTCGTTTTCTTCATAATCCGCTTCTTCTCTGCCTTCGGCATTTTGTGTTTCCGCTTCTCTCTAGCTTCCTCCTTCGCTGCTTTCTTACGATCCTAGATGAAGGTTAACAACGAAGTAAAGCCAAGAGATCAGATGAGGACAGACCTTCTTAACATCCTTGTCTTCGTGCCGATGACCTCGAGGCTTGCGCTCGACAAACCCTTCCTTCTTCGAGCCATCTCCCTCTTCGTCATCCTCCCTCTCACTTCCACTTTCTTCGTCTTCTTCGTCGTCTTCCTCACCGCTTTCCGCCAGCTCCTCGTCTTTTTTCTCTGAAGTTTTGGCAGCCGCTTCCTCGTCCTCTCCACCGTTAAACCGCACCCTCGCCTGCTGTTCCTTCTTTTGTTCCACTTGCTTCACCCTCTCCGAGTCTAGTCCCACAAGCCCAATGGTATCTTTGTAAATCAAAGCCTCGCCCTCCCCACGCGTCAGCTTCTCCACATCTCTCTCTGGGTCGTATAACTCATTCAGCGTTCGCGGGATGAACGAGCGCATGAACACCGACTCCTCATGAGCCTCTTTCTCCGCTGCCTTCTTTTCGTCTCCGTTCTCTTCATCTCCTTCTTGTTTCGAATCTTCCTCCTCTAACCACTTCTCTAGCATCTCCTCTGTCCCCTCGCCCAGTGTCTCACGAGTGACGAAGTCGAAACATCTCCGTAGGCCCAAAACGCGCACTCCAAGTCGTCCAAAGAAGTCCTCTACGTTCTTGAGGTCATTTCGCAAGAAATCGAACGCAGAGGGATGATCGTGCTCGACACTCTGGGAGACATCGATAATCCAGAGATGACCTTCGTGGTAGAGGATGTTGTATTCTGACAGATCGGCATGCACGAGCTTACAGGTGTGGAACATCCGGCGGACAATGAGGACAAGTTCGGTATAGAGGGAAGAGAGGGAGGAGGACGGCAGCTCGGCATCTTTTAGTCGGGGAGAGGCCCTGTAGTTTGTCTTCAGCACGAAGAGGACAGGGTTAACTGCATAAATAAGTATTCACCAGCCCTCTTCATCCCCAACCAAGGTCATCACGAGTACGTTTTCTCTCACTTCAATCGGATCAGGGCACCGTATCCCAGCTGCCACCAGTCGCTTGAGATTACGCATCTCTTTCTCCGCCCATAGACGTACCATCTTCCTCGGGTTGCGACTATATCCCTTGCGGAAGCGGAACTCGCCTGTGACGTACTTGTCGCGGTCCTTGAATACGAGAATGGAGGTCTTGTAGATCTTGAGCGCGAGGTGTTTTGATTCAGACGTGAGCGCGTGGTAGACGTTGGCCTGGCAGAGAATAGCAATGATGGGATTAGTAAAATGAACACGATCGAGAAAATGGAAAAAGAGAAATCACACACCTCCTTACCTGTGCTCACGCACCCGTTTACTTCGTAGATGATTCCCCGACCGATCATCTTGAAGAGGATGAGGCGCGTGCGCGGGTCGAGCACTTGCTCGTTCGTCGCGCGATCGCTCTTGTCCTTGATATTCGCATGTGCACTTGGGCCCTTCCTGTTCACGCCCACACCCATCTGGTATGGAACGTCGATCTTCGCAAGACGGGAGTTGTACTTGGCCAGGGCAGCGAGCTGGTCTGTTGTGCGGTCCTTGGCTTTTGGATTTATGGAGGCATTCGCAGGTGTTGGTGCTGCACCCGTTCTTGGGCGATTGACCGCTGGTAGAGAGGCAACTGTAGATGTGAGGTTTATTGCGGACGATGTACCCTGCGCGTTGCCCGTGCGTACAGCGACGTGCTGCCTCAGACGGTTGTACTGTTTTGTAAAATCTAGAGAATGTGGATGAGACTTTGAAGAAGCAAGAGTGTAAAGGTGCGCACCACGCTCCGCGACCTCCCAATCCTCATCTTCTACACGATTATCATCGTAGCTTTCATCGATATCATCGTAGTCCTCCTCATCAGGTGTATCGGGCCATTCAAGTTCGTCCTGCTCGTTATTCGGATCATATGTGTCAATATAAATCTGGCCTTGCCGTATTTCAGGCAGCAGGGGTATAGTGGAGGCTGGTGCATCGTCGAATTGGACGGCATCGATGGGAGTTGCGATGGACGTCATGGTTGCAGAAACATTCCAAGACGAATTTGGGATGTAAAATTATGGTCACGTGGTATCCTGTCGATTTCTCTCCGGGCCGCCGTCTCCAGTTAGCTGCCTTTGGCTGTGGGCGCGGCCGCCGCCTCTTTCGTCTCCACTTTCATGTTGCAGCTTGTCCGCTGCGATTCATAACGTCGAACACCTTCAGTTCACCCATGGAAACAATTCGTCGCAGAGTTCCCTTCAAATTCCACGAATCTGAGCAGGAGGACGAGAAGCAGGTGCTAGACGAACAGGGTTCGTTTCCGTCAGTATTCTACTTCTGTTCCCTCAGTCAATCCAACGTGCGTTCCTACAGAACAAGATGAAATTATACAGAAATTGCGCAAGGAAAACGATGAATCTAACTGGATTTCTGCACTTTGTGCCCGGATAGTCATCGCAGCCTCGTCTTTCTTGTACGTGTTCTCTGCGTGTACTCAATTCCAGTCAAACTCACGACACGATGTCCAGCCAATTCATGTTTCTCCTGACACCTTCTAAAGAAAGCCCACTTCTATATCTCTTTCCTCCTTATGCATCAGGGCCTCATCCTACAATTCCTCTCCCATCGCTGTTCACTCTGCTCTCTCTGTTCCTCCACCTCAATCTCGCCCTTCTGTTCCACTCAGACGACGTCAGGACTTATCTGCAACTCACGCACAACCCGCGGCCTCTGTCATATACGCTCCTGTATATTCTTGCTGCAGTAGGACCCACATTGTCACTTTTCCTGCAACGGACTTGGCAGACCACTGCCTGGTGGTGTATGCCAGGCGTAGTGATATATATTGTGCATACCATTACGGAGGCTATCGATACCGGGAACCAGAGCATTTCGGATTTAGAAATGATGAAATACACTGCTCCGGGAGCGTAGAATATACTATCCTGGCCTTTAGGATGATTAGCCTTTCGAGGAGAGAACGTCGTGACTCATGGAGCGCAGTATCAAGCCTAGTATTACGAGACATCGCGATACGCGGAATCAGAGCCAAACCCAAGCCAAACCAGAGGATAACCACAGGATATGGAACATCTTTTGCACTGGTGGCACGCGCAAACCTGACTATGGGGGCAGCGACATTATAGTACGACCTTCATAGGGCGTGGAACTGCTTTTGCGATCGTCGCAGGCACATCAGGCAAAAAATATTAGTTTACCGGACACTATCTAATAATTCACCCACATGTAATTTATTGTCCTTAGTTGCTTTCAGAGTCATAATAATATTAGGTTACTCCACTATTTGAACTTCAAAGTACATTTGGCGCCCAGTAAACGTTACTTGCAACAGTGATCTACTTCCGAACTCCGCTCCGAACCACTCTTGAAGTGAACCTCGACGATGTCCGACTCACAATCCGACGACGCGTCTGTCCTCGGCAAAAGAGCACGCCCAGAAGGCGACAACGAAGCCATGTCCACTATCAAATACTCAGAAGATGTCCCCACCGCCAACGACGACGACTCAGACGACGATGTCGGCCCCATGCCCCTCCCCGCCGACGCTGCCAACGGCGGTGCGAAGAAGAAGCGCAAAGGTGCGTGCTGCTTTCCTTCTGCCAATGTTAAGCCTGAACAAACGGGTAGCTAATGGCCTGCAGTCCTCCCACACGAGAAGCTGTATCTCGAGCATCTGCCGAATACAGACCAGTATTATAAAAGCTTCATGCACCGCGAGGTGATCAATTTCTGCGTAGCTACTAAGTGAGTCTATTACTTTTGTGTTTTTGTGATACGTGGATCCTTGTTTCTCATACGTTGCGAATTTTAGGACAGAATTCCTCGTCACTACCTCCATCGACGGGCACCTAAAGTTATGGAAGAAGCAAGAGCAGGGCATCGAGTTTGTCAAGCACTATCGTGCACATCTCTCCCCCATGGTTAGCGTGTCTGCCAGCGCAGATGGGCAGCTGTTTGCCACGGTATCGGAGGACCAGACAGCAAAAGTATTCGATGTTGTTAACTTCGGTGTGTGAGCTCTCTGAAGCCTATTTGTGACGTTGGCTAACCCATCTTCATAGACATGATCAATATCATCAAGCTTGGCTATACTCCTCATGCGTGTTGCTGGGTGCACCGACGTGGGCAGGCGCAGGGCCTATTAGCTGTGTAGGTTTTTTTCAGTCTGGCATCTGAATGCCTCCCTGAACCTTTATTTTACAGGTCAGATGCATCGTCTGGGACTATCAGATTATATGATGGACGTGGTGGAGACACGCCTCTGGAGACCATTGAGACTCTCCACAAGTTTCCAGTCCATATAATGGCTGTATGTCTGCCACATTTCTGTTTTTAATTACACATAACTAAATGGTTTTACAGTACAGCGACAGATATGACACGGTCATCTCTGCAGATGAAGGCGGCTTTGTAGAATACTGGCAGCCTGTCGAACCCTTCGTCCTCCCCAAAAACGTATCAGGTCTTTGGTCATTCAAGTCCGCAACCGATCTCTACGAATTCAAAAAGGTACACCAAATCTCTTTCCGCATTTACACTCCCCTCAACTTTCTCTTCTCTCCCAGACAAAATCCACCCCAACCTGCCTCACCCTCTCCCCTGACTCCTCCTCCTTTGTCACCTTCTCTCTCCCCGACCGCCAAATCCGCATATTTTCCTTCCTCACTGGGAAGCTCACACGGAAATATGACGAAAGTCTTGAAGCGATCCAGGTGATGCAGCAGGCGGGCACAGCCATGTATAAATTAGACGATATGGAGTTCGGACGCCGGCTGGCGATGGAGAGAGAGCTAGAGCTCCCAGGCCCGGATGGGAAGGTTCCAGGGCGGTGGATGAACGTGGTGTGGGATGAGAGCGGGGCTTTTATCATCTACCCGACGATTTTGGGGATTAAAGGTACGTTGTTCTATGGAGATTCGTGAGGTGGGATGGTGGCTGATTTGTGGGTAGTGGTGAATACTGTGTCGAACCGTGTTGTGCGGCTGCTTGGGAAGGATGAGGCCGTGCGGTTCTTGAATCTCAGCTTATACCAAGGTGCTCCGGCGAAGAAAACCATCACTACTATTGTACGTCTGTCCTGGTTCTATTCCTCCATAATGGTAGCTTACGCATTCCATTCTGCAGACAATGGCGGCATCCGCCAACCCGATCCTCGCAGACAAAGGTCAGCGGGACCCAACCCTCTTCTGCACTGGCTACAAGCGCCAACGGTTCTACATGTTCACGCGCTCCGAGCCCGAGTAAGTATCTTTTTCTCCTTTGTCCCCTCCCAAATCCTCACTCCAATTCCTTCAGGGACAACAAATCCGGCGACCGCGACGTGTTCAACGAACGCCCAACGCGCGAAGAGCAGTCCGTTGCCGCCACCTCCGGCGGGGCCGGCAAGGCAGGCCCTTCCCCCGTCGCCAACTCCGCCACGATCCACACCACCCTTGGGGACATGCACCTCCGCCTCTTTCCTGCGCAGGCGCCCAAAGCAGTGGAGAACTTTGTGGGCCACGCGCGGAGTGGGTACTTTGAGGGCGTGATCTTCCATCGCGTGATTCCGAAGTTTATGATCCAAACTGGGGACCCGCTCGGGGATGGAACAGGCGGTACAAGTATTTGGGGGAGGGAGTTCGAAGACGAATTTTCGGATGAGCTGAAGCATGATCGGTGTGTGATTTTTATCTTCTTGCCATTCCCATTGTTCTGACGCGTTCTGAATGTTAGACCGTATACTGTTAGCATGGCCAATGCTGGGCCTGGGACTAACGGCTCGCAGTTCTTCATTACGACAACAGCTACGCCGTGGCTGGATAAGAAACATACCATATTTGGACGCGTTTTGTCTGGCTTGGAGGTGGTGCATGCGATCGAAAATGTCAAGACCAATAAGGTCGACAAGCCGTACGAGGATATCAAGATTACCAACGTGGATGTAGAGTAACTGAGTTGGACAGTTGCTGCTGCTTCAATGTACTTTGATATTGGAATAAGTATACGGGATGTATGGCTATTTATGGTGCTGGTTGACATCTCGGTGTTGAGGTTGCTCGCTTTGTTACAATGCTACACGATCAAGCGTTTCGACGGAATGATGTACTCGGACACGAGGATTTTCCCCCAGTTGCGTCAGGCGTGTGGTAAATAGCCTGTTCAGTCTGTTGACCAAAGACGAGGGGCCTAACGCGGCAGGGTGCTCTTCTCCAAGAGAACGCGGACAGGAGAATTTCAATAGCGTATGTTCATGGCTGGCCTCGCCGTTCGTGAGGACGATGAGGCATTCATACACATCCAACGGTACCCCATCCAAGAACACGGTTTGTTCAGCTGATGCCGGAACGTAGGCGACGGGGTACTCCAGAAGAACTGCAGCGAGTGGGACCGCAATTTGTTGGGAAGTTTCTTCAGGAAGGGAGACCGCAGTAACGGGAAGAACATTGTTGATGATCTGCTTCGTCAAGTAATGCAAGAGGGAGGTGAAACCGGCAGGCGGTTCTGGAAGCTGTAGTCAAGTCAATCCTAATCACGAGGGATATATAGCAGGGGAAGAAATATACGCACTAGGGAGTACTGCCCATCTGGGAAGAGATTGACAAATGATAGTGCACGATCATTGTCAGTCACACTGTTGTCTGCTCGGACGTTTTTCACCGCAGCTGCTATTCGCTCGGGCAGAAGCGACGCGTTCACGAAGAAGGACTGTTGTGCTGTGGGCTCGTAGAGATGGAAAACACATAGAAAGGTGGGATGCGCCTGTTGAGGTATAATAGTTGGTTGGACAGATGTTTTATTACAGACCACTGAACAACTGACAGAACATACCTTTCGAAGGCTCTCCAATAAGCTAGAATACAGCCTTTCCGGATCGCGTGGAGTAAACACATCGACGAGATAGGCTGTTCTAATTGCACAAGGCGCGTAAGAAACTTGAGCCGCATCCTTGGTGGCAATGAGGCCGACAGTAGATGTCTTCTCACCGAACACCCAGCGCAACCTGTGCAAGATCTGCAGCGAACAGCTCTCGCTTTTGGGCAGACAGCTTGGAGGTGGGACGGAGCTCTCGGATATTCTTCAAGTCATCAATTATGGCGTGGAATAGGACTGAAAATTTGGATGTCTGTGAAGCAGAGGGACTTGCGATCGGTGGTTGACGAAATGAAGCCAGGGTTGGTGGAAGAGGGAGGGGGAGTGTAAAAATAGATCAGAATACACTTCTTAATGCATCCTCACCGCCACTGACACTAGATGATAGTACAGTAGCTATATAACAACAATACGGATAACTATACTTGAGTACAAATACTAATAACTCGGAGTAATAATCTAATGAGTAGAGACTTTGTACAAGTGGGTAAGCAAAAAGTGTGGGGGGCTCAAATTCACAGAGGAGTCTGCAGCGCCTCTCTCAAGACTTTACCTCCGTTTGCCACTAACCCACTAACAATATCCCACAGCCCAACAAGGTGGTATGGGGACAGGAAAGGTGTAGAAGGTGTGTATGCCGGATTGGACGCCACGCCCATGCCATCCTTCATCGTTCGTGACTCATTGGGGCGATCAGCCAACAGCTTCTCCATCCCGTGGAGCTCCGTTTCCCGCTCCATGGCCGTCGTCTCTGAGTCTCCGGGGGGAAGAAGGGCATTCCCCGGGAACAAGGCAGAGTGGCCAGAGGAGTGGGTAAGTAGATGGAGAGTCCCGTCGTCCACGGAGAGAAGAGAAACGAGGAAGGACAGAAGGGGGATGTGAATGCGCGCGTGAGGCGTGGCATTAGCTACAACTGCTGGCGGGCTCGATGCTTTTCGGGAACCCTTGAGCGCGATGCTATTAGACGAGGAGAGCTTCGCCTGCAGAACACTCATGGAACAAAGAAACTGGTCGCGTGCACGCTGTCGTGAAAGGACCTCCCATCGATCTAAACGATCGCCTTCGTCGTCTGCGCTGACCAGTAAACTGTCTTCTACAGCACTTCCTGGCTCCCATTCCCACTGATCCATATCCACGTCTGCACCATCGTCTAACAGAGATAAGGGCGTCGACAGCGGCGATGGTGAGAACCAAGATTGACGTTGGGGCCCAGGGTTGCGGCAAGCAGGGAGCACACTGCTCTCTCTGGAGGATTCTGAGAGTACCGCGGGTGAGATAGTAAAGTCTATAGGGACAGATAGATCGGATATTTGGCTTGGGCTCGGGGGTGCAGAGGATGGGCTGGGGAACACGTAAACAGAAGACTCTGCGAGCTCGCGTGCAGACCATGCTTGCTCCTGCTGCTGGGACTGATGAGGTGCCTCTCTCGCCACGGAAGACTGTCGTCTGCGAGGAAAGTACTGGGCCATGAAGGAGACTTACTGCACTGAGCGTGATAAAACGAAAGTAAGCTTATGGACGAAGAGGAGGATATACTTCAAGTCCACTATCCAAGAAAGAGCAAGCTTCATGAAGTTAGCACGCTGCTAGCCGAACAGAGCCAATCGGATTGCTCGCTTGTTGATCGCCAGGTGCCACGTGATGGCTGTGCAAAGTTGAGCGGGCCGGGGCGCTAAGCGCGTCACCGTCAAGCGCTTCTCGCTGTCAGCCCCTTCAACTCACCATCACAACCTCTTTGCGACAGATACTGGGCACCATAGAGCTGGCCTTTCTTGTTCTAATGTTATCCTATGATCCACAGTTGTGCTCTGATCCCTCACATGCTTACAAGACTGTCAATTTGTTAGCGTACGATCACTGCCTCGGGCTGACGGTATCTATGCGCTCTTGATTCATCCAATGGTCGGCGACTTCTGGGCTTTCTTGCTATTGGCTTGTGCTGTGCGCTGGTAATAGAACAGAGCCTCCAACAATATTCTCTGCCGGCAACACATCATCATCGTGCTCTTGTGATTAACCTAGTGACGTGCGGGCTCACTCCCTTCTCTGGGGCTTCCGAGCTAGTGGAAATCATCTTGGTAAGATGGTGGTGTCACCACTTCGGCACAGGTAGCGACACTAGTACGATATACATAGCAAATACATCTGTCGCAATTATCTCTCCGGACTCCCCGTTCATTCGTCCTTCGCTTCCTCAGGCGTCCAGCACGCCCTCCTCGCTCTGCTCTGCTGGCGGATTTTATCTTCTCTTTCTGCTGGTCAGACCCTTCCAACTAGTTTCTGCGCAGTTCGAGAAGGTGTCACTAGGATGGCACCTATCTCTTCAGAGCCCTTTCTTGTCCCCAGTAGGTGCCTTCGAGGATCTTGCCAACACCAAAACAGTTTCGCTCATACGAATTCTTCCAGGAATCACCGGGCATGAGATGGGGAACTTTGCAATCCCTCTGCTAGATGCATGGATATACTTCAATCTCATCTCAAATACCATTCTTCTCCCCATTCTTGTCCTTACATTTCTATTATCCAAGCGCGTGAACCGGCATCCGACATTGGTTAATCTGTGCATAACCTGGATCTTTTCTGGGATATTTTCTTGCCTACTGTGCGTATCTCTTTCTTTTCAATTGCCATTTTCTTATGCTACCATAAAAGCTTTTACGCAGGTCAGGATAGAGCTCCGAAACCTGTCGACAAATCCCTATGTATAGTTCAGACCTCGCTTCTCTACGGCATCACGCCAATGCAGGTCCATTTTATATCTTTATGAAACGGATTGTTGACGTCAAGTGTAGGTGGTCTGTGGCGATACTGATGCTGATGTACTACGTAGCGATGGCACTGGACGACAGAGTTCTAGGAAAATGGGAACAAATTTCTGTGCGTGTGTTTTCCATGCGATCTTGTCTCTTCGTAAATTATCCCAATATTCATGGTTACCCTGTAACTTCTCAGATACTCGTGGCACCGTATATAGCACAATGCTCATTTACAATTGCTACCTTCTTTGTAAGCATTTTTCTCCGAGGCACTTCCTGTCGCATTTTCGCCATTCTGACATTTGATGACTACCATGGCAGGTATCTATCAATAATCCCGGCAAAGTCACACGTCACCGACGGTTCTTTTACTGTGCACTTCAGTATTCACCGCTGTATGTTATCTTCGAACTTCATCCATGAAATCGTCATTAATAACTGATGGCGCGCATTCAACAAAAACAGATCGAACGCCATGTCGTTATTCACGACTGCGATCTGTGTAGGGATAGTGATCCTGATGCGTAAGCTTTGGCACCTACAAATAACCAAATAGTATGCTGATTATTCCATTTAAAAGTATATCTCGCAGTCATGGTGTATCGCATTTATCGAGGTATCCGCAACGCCGGCCGCCCGATGGGTATCGACCTTCGATTTGTAATACGTGTTGTAGCATTTGCAGTGTACGTTACATTGGGCATGGCGTGGGTATTTTATTTTACACTAGAAGTCTTCTGAGTTGATTTTTTTTTCGTATTGTAAAACGTTAGTGCGAACATCCTCGCTATATTCGATGAACGTACCGTGGTTCCAGACTTATACGCGGCGACAAGTGAGTTTCCCCATTCCTCTAATCGAGCTGCTCGTACTGAAATTTCTTCTCAGTGGGGACAGCCATTTTTTTCATATTCGCAACCCAGCAGGTGAGCCTTTATTTCTTTTCATCGGTAACTTCTGATTAACCTATCTCAATCTTCTCAAAATAACAGGACGTTCTCCGTGTGTGGTGCTTCTGGATGCGTGACAAGCCTTCTAAACCAAAGCCCATATACATCCCACGAGAGCCAAACTACGGCGGTTTTATTGACCTTGCTAAGTCTGCCCCTCCCGCAGATGGGGAGAATAAGTTCGATATTCCGCCGATTCCACCGCCGATAGACGCACAGGCCCTCGGTGGAAAGGTGGCCGCTTAAAGCTGGCAGTAGGAAAATAAGGTTGCATAAATTTACATTTATTATAAAACGTGACCTAGTTTATGGACTCGAATACTTTGCCGAAAGTTGGCAACGATGCTGACAGATGTGATATGTATTTTCATTTTCTTCTGCATATTTTTCTCTCGGGTTTTACGCATTTTGTATTTATATTCATCACCCAGAACTTCGGGTCCAACAATTCAAAATATCTACCTACCCTTGCACTTACACTCGCTGATATTCAATACACCTGACTTTGCGGATTTCTGAGCGTAAGTACCTTCCTATCGCAAGTAGTAATATACGCTAGAAAGGACAGTGCATATGCATGAACGTAATGTGCGACCATAACTATCACGCACCCGAAAGTCAAGGAGAGGCACAAGGAAATTAGACTGAAGTTTGCCCAGACAACATCTTACAAGTGATAATAACTGATGTTACCAACGACACTGCAATGCATATAGCTGGCTGTTTCCTGACGTGATACCAGGCTGCTGTGTTTTTGGGCCCAAATATGAGGATTTAAACGCCTAAACAAATTATACCGAGGACATTGCCTTGAAGACACCTCCATTCTTTGCCTTACTGCCATCATGGACTCGGTCATTAAAATACACCTGTGCTATCCTACTAACCAGTACATCTCGTGTTAGGTATGAAAAAAGATTAACTTACATCGATTTGCTGAACAGTTTCTACGTGTGTATGAACTTGAACGTTAGTGTTGGACATCTTCAACTCCATACTTTCGCGCTAAACCAACAACGTGAGTCAAAATTATTTGACGGTCAAGCACGAGTCACCCACCCTTCGGGCAGTAGACGCATCTCCTGAGCTATTTCCATTGCGAATAGAGTGCCAAGCATTCAGGGTCCACATCACGGAGAGTGCGTACAATTTGCACAGGATCAGACTGGAAACCATCGACCAGAGCTTATTGAATCCACCCAGCAAGATTTGAATCACAATGGTTATAAGATTAACCATGGCACTGACATAACGAAGGTATGTACGAGATACTGCGAACGCGTCGAAATGCGAGAACTTACCAGAGAGAAGTGGAGGCTGCTGTCTAAATCGTAAGGCGGGTTAGGGTAGTGATAACGCCACTGGTTCTGCATATTCATATTATCAGCGAAATGCAATAATAACTGGGACGGAACGCCTTCTGAGAACGAAGAAGGAAGTACGTTGTGAGTAGTGTTATTAACAGGTCACTAGCTTCCGTTGATAGAATTTGTCAGTAGTAGACCGACTCACAGAAATGAAGGGGTTGGTACGTATGGTATGCGTTATTTTTCTGGTTGATGAACCTGTGCTTGTGGGCAGGGTACATCCAGTACCTTATGTCAAACATTTTGTGACATAAAAGGATGGAATTTGCTTGCTTACCTAGTGCAAACTTCCCGCTGCACGGATACTACGAACTCTGCAAGAAAGTCAAGTAATCCCGGGAAATTTTCGGCATGCATGTAGCACTTAGCAAAAAATTTCATTGAGCCAGTAGCACAGTGCTGCCTGCTAGCGATATAATATTTTCTTACGTCAGCATCTGTGTTCCTGTGCGAATCCCAGTTCCACTGAAGATATAAACATACGGCGCGCGTATGGGCTACATTGGCAATTCGCAGAGTGCCTAGTGATGGCGTCTAACAAAGAATTTGCGTTGCACCCAAGTTACGGCCATCGAGTTGATTAACGCCGCATTCATGGCACCAACAAAAAGCCAACTAGAAGAACAGCAGAGAACATCGAACAATTTCGGGCAATTGGGACCTCACTGTTGATGCTTAAACCCTTTTATCCGTCCATATGCGTGTAACACCTCGATCTCCACTTTAGGGCAGCTGCATAGACTGCTGTACCATTTTCTTGAGACAAAATCCGAGAGAGTGCAGTGGTGGATCTGGCGCATACGACACGTGTAGGAAGGCAAGCACCAAGCAAACACATCCAGGCCTCCAAATAACAGGAGTCAAGCGGCTGAACAGGGTCCCGCTCAAAGAGCGAGTGTTAGAAGATTAACAAAACCTAAAGAGCCGATGCGATAGAAGCACAGAAAGTAAGATATTGAATCGAAGAGGACGATCAGAGGCTACAGCTGCGAGCAGCCGTCGACGAGGTGATGAGTGCTTGAGTGGTGGCAATACTATTTCAACCGATTGTTCAGGGATATGATGCGTGACGTCAATTGTTCACTGGATAAGGTTTTCGCACCGAATAGTGATGCGTGAGTTAAGACACTGTAACATTGTCAACATATTGTCAACATTGTCACTCTGATTTCACGTGACCGCATAGTGCGGCTTTCATAGGCAACGGCCCGCCACGGACCGCAGATACTTCCGTGATGGTGCGTACGCTGTACTGCACTACGTCGCGGCAGCGTAGGGAACAGCAAAACTATGATTCCGGGCGTTTTAGCGGGTCCTCTTGTTGGAGATCCTCCAAAGTGCTATATGCATTACTAGAGATACACATTATGAGTATATCGCCTATGTTGCTACGAGTTCCCTCCTGCGGAAAACGGCAGTCTACAAAGGAGGGCCACCTAGACAACCCGGCGTTTGGCATACACTCGCAAAGGCTTACCCCGGAACTTTGGTGTCAAGAATGCCTTGATTTTCATGTCTTCGGAACTGTAAGGCAAACTCGTTTAATATTACAATTATTGAAAGGGAAACGTGCACCAACGTAGTATCGAAAATCTCCATCTCCACTTTCCTAAATATGTTTCCAAGTAATAGATATAGCTCACACCATGCGAGACTGTAGGATCGAAAGATGAGGAGGATATTCATGCCAGAACAGACTATATCACCTACTTCATTCCAAGGCAACTTCTCGGCCCTTTTGAGAAAGGAACGAGATGGTTATCTAGTTGGTGCGTGTCCGCCTGCAGCCATCGCTGGGGGTCAAACCTTCGTGGATCGGGAAACGCATCAGAATTGTAATGCATGAAGCTTTGACCCATACTAACAACGCTCTAATTGTCGAATAAGCATCTCAGTAAAAAGGCGGGGTACGAATTGATGGAAAAGAGAGAGATGTACATACCCCTGCAGGGACTACAATTCCTCCGATAACTGTATCTGTAGATACCACGCGTGGAAGGGGCATCGTCACGCCAATGGAGAGCCGCAAGGATTCTTTAATTACAGCAGTCTGTAGCTCATGATCAAGACGGAGTCCGAAATTTACTGCTATAATTCAAAGAAGAACGCACGAGATATGGCAGTTTCTCCAGTTTCTCAAATCCCATAACCACCTCTTTATCGGGCCAGGCATCAATTAATTCATCTACGAGAGACTCCAACACATTTCGGTCATGCAGAACATGAAATGTTGCAACTGTAGAAGCATTCGCCACTGTGTCTGTGCCAGCCCCAATAAGAACGAGTGCTTCCTTAATCAACGACTTCCTCCCAGGGATGCCGATACCGTTCTTCTCCAAGTGTGGGGTGAGGAGATGGTGATAGATGCTCTCATGTTCATCTTTTTCCAAAGACGACGGATCTGCAATGAGTTGATCTATCTGTGTGGCGACCTTGTCCATCAAGTCTGCAAGTATAGCAGACTCCTTGCTGATAAGTCCAGCTAGCCATAGCGGCATCTTCATAACGAGATTCAGGATAGGGAAGTATTGCACAGCGATGGCGATTGTAGCTATAGACTGGAGCGCTACCAAAATGGGATGGCGGAAGTCGGGAGCATCGATGGCTTCATAAGGTTGGGCAAAGCAATACGAGGTAATAACTTCGAAATTGGTCGACAAAAATCCATAAAACATATTGTTAGGTGTAGAGGGTTCATGCGACAATAAAGCGTTTATGAGTCGATCAACCTATTTAAATAAAGTAAATATGAGCAATATATGTCATTGCGAAAAATACTGACGCTGTGTTGTACGACGCCTTCTAGCTTTATGATAGCACGCCGAGAGAACAATGGACGCATGACGTCCTTCCGTAACTTCGCTTGTCGAGGATCAACAGAACTGAATGATGTATCATCTTCTTCGAATGCGCTGTAGAATCTTGGGTCTTTTGTGAACTTTGAGGCTGTCGAATATATGTCGTCATAAGCGCGAGGATCATTGAAGTGAAGCTATTGGGTAGATATCAACCCAGCTATAGTGCAGTTTCATGCCTGATATGATTTTACCTTCTCTGGTGCGACTCGAACAACAGGACCTAATTGCACAATTAGGGATGGTTTACTGGATGGTAAATTATTCCCCTCGCATACCATACTGTTCATGCAAAGTCTCCAGCTGATTAACTAATCCTCCATCCATAACCAGGTCATAGTAAGCCAAGTAATACCATGTTATTGCAGCTAGTTTCGGTCCTGGCACACTTGAGAGTGGGTGGAAGAACAGTCTGCGTACCGCAAGGACTGAGAGATAAGCGACACCAGCAATGAGAAGCACAACTATGCCCTCCAAGATGAGACCCAACATGGGGTAAGAATTCAATGTTGCGTTCTATTTGATGGTTGGACTCTGTGAAGGGTGTAAAGCGCACCACCGCAGGAACTCGTGGGGACATCCTTAATAGTGTTTTGAGAAATACAAACAGAACTGTCAAAGCCATTGATGTGCCATTAAGGCGTGGTTCGGAGCGGTGGATTTACATAGCATAGATGCGTATCCTTGTTGAGATTCTAGTGGCCGCCGGTTCCGTGATGCTACACATAACTTCATCGATGCCGATATTGAATTTCAAAGGATTATTGATGGAGTTTCCCCCCCACCAAATTAGCTTGTACTTCCGAAGTCGATATCCTGCGAGTCTGGACGCTGGCACACGCCAATGAAATACGCTGTAGGAAAATCCAGAGAGATGCAATTGGAACAGAGGTGGAATGGGCCAGGGCCCCGGTCAAATAGGTCACGTACTGATTTCGGCTTCCGGGAGTCCGAGACCCGGTCCTTGATGGAGGACCTACACCAGTCTGAAAAGTCAGACTCATAGTGGTCACATTCTTGTGCAATCGACGCTGATATCCTGCGAACGAAAACTTTTACAGACTTATGAAAATGCTAAACTTACATAGAATTCCGAGTAATAAATAACAAGCATGCTAAATATGTGAGTAGTAATAAATAGTAGAGCAGATCACATGTAGTAACGTAGTCCACAAGTAGTCCAGCATCAAATGTAATGGTCCATGATAGAGAGTACTCAACATCCCAATAGAACATCAAAGAGCAAATCCCACTATTCTACTGACAGGTTGCAAGCTGATGGCAGGTTGCTCTTCAGGGACAGCTTTTTGCGTTGCCGATTCGTCCAGCGCGCCGTCCTCGTCAGAATCGTCACTCTCTGACTGGCGTCGAGCTCGACCTAGTCGCCCGAACATACTCATGCGAGTAGTATCAGACTTTGGTGGTTTGTCTGATGGAGAGGTCTTCAACGAAGTGGCACATTCCGTTAGTTTCGCCACGAGGTCGCTGTTCAACTCCAAGTTGTTGAATAGATCCAAAATATAACGACGAACAGGAAGTCGGTATCTGTGAGTAGAGATGATGTGCAGTGCGCGATAGAACATTTCTGGAGAAGTGAAGGCAGAACGGTATTCTGGCCGAGCCTTGATTCTGTGATAGAATAATGAGAAGGTAAATACGGAAATAATTACTAAAGGCACGAACTTTGTTAATGAACGTGACGCCGCATTCGCGATAACAGTGTTCGAAAGATTCTGAATTGACGTTATCACCTCGAGTTCATGCACAGCTGTCGGTAGCTTCAAGGGTCTCTCGCTCTGTTCGGGTATACGCTGAGTCCACGCGGGTATCTATTTCACGCATAAGCTGAACAGAATCAGTGATAATAGTTGATGCACACCGAAATAAAGTTGTCTATGTCCATAGGTATGCATAGTCCAGTGGGTGTGCCGAGTGGCGACAACGTGGCCTCCCAATGGAAATCATCGAGAATTTCCGCACCCTGAGATGTGGAAGAAATAAGACCTAGTACAAAGAAACATGTTCTGGGAAACTTTATGAATTCCTTGGACGGTTCAGGTAAACATTTTTCACTCACCCCCGAACAGAAGGAATTGGCGAGTTCTCAGCAATGTCAAGCACAGCAGGGATGATCTCTTCCTCTTCAAGGAAAGGTAAACCTCCTTCGGTTGCACCAACATTTCCCTGCAAAATAGAGATAAATTAGGGAGCGACAAAATACAGAGATATAAAGAGCTTACAACTGCCCATAAAATACTCTTCAGTTTCATAATAAGATCGGCATCCTCGCTTTCGTTGCTGTGTCGACGTATGAACTGCGAAAACTCGGCGAAGTGGCCCTTCTCCTGGAGGATTTGGCAGCCAAGCTCGGTTTTGGACATCTCTCCATAGAAATGAGGCGGACCAGTGCCGTCAAATGCGCTGGTAATGATTAAATTCAGAACTATGCAGGGTAAATCATCAAGCGACCCACAGAATATCTTCCTCCTCGTCAGATATATTTGCAAAGTTGAACACTTTAGCAAGGAAGACCTCGACTTGAACCACATAGTAAATGTTGCGTTCCTGAATGCACTATTAGGCAAAGGCAACACATAGCTTTCTATTACGTACGTTAAACCACATATCCATTTCACGGTCGATATAACCAGCATCATATAGATAGCGGAAACCCATAGGGGTGGACATGAATCTGCAGTAATGGTCAGTAATAGTTTCGCTTGAAGGTAACGAAGACTTACTTCAGCAGTAAGGGATGTCCAATCTCGCCCAAATGGTCCATAGTGGGTTGCATATTGACGACAAGCTGTAATATTTCCTTGTCGTCACATGCTTCCTCCAGGAAGTGTACTGCCAGCTCGCACACTTCAGGTGCGGGATCATACAACTGAGTGAGCAGAAGCCGTAGTGTCCAAGCGTTCGCACTTGCGGATCCCCGGACCAAAAGTCCCAAGTGATGGGTTGCATATAGTCGAATATGCTGAAGTCAGAGCATTAACATAGCTTATAATAAAAGAACGAGAAAGCATACCTTATAACTGGATGTCAAAGCTTTTGATAGAACTATCCGTGGATGGCCGTCGCTAAAAGGCAATTAAGCAAAAAAAACTTAAGTAAAGCGAATGAGAGAAGACCAACATGCTATAATCCAGATTTTCTATGATACCTTTGATCAAATCCTCCCGACTGCGAAGTTCACTCAGATGGTAGAACGCTGTGAAGACTTTGAATTTCTCCAGAAGCCTGTAAAATAACATAATAAGATAAACGACAAGCATGCTGTGAGTCTGTCCTTACTCAATGCCCTCTTTGTATTTGCTAAGTGTCCCGAGCATCTCCAGATATCCGTAAGTCAGCGTCTCTGAGACCCGCTTTTTGGAGAATATAGGATCCGAGTCGGGGACGCCATTAAACTGTTCAGCACATAAGGGTTCGTGTTTCCTAAATGGAAAGCGGAAGGACTCACGGGATCCAGTTGCGCGAAGCTTTTGACTATCTGCGGGAGGAACTTGTCTTCTGTCGCCAAATATCGCACGCCATCCGGACTAGCCATGAGTGTGGTTAGGAGGGAACATCCCAGCTTCACCCATTTCGTATTTGACTGTCACGAATCATCCATCAGTCATCAAATACCCACCAACGATGATAAAAACATAAAGCGTAACATACCTTCGTCCTCGACATATCGGAAAACCGATGCAAAAATGGATGAAAGAAATGCATTAGCTGCCTAATGAACCGTGACACCTTAATCGCCTCTTCCATGCGCTTCGGGTTCAGCAGCGGGCCCTCAATAACCTCCTGGAGGGTGTCGAAGTTCCACTTGGTGTAGTCCTTCGTTAGCATCACCTGCGTCTCCAAAAGACGCGCTTGGAAGGTTTTGTCGTCCATCTGCATGCTCATCTTGAGCTTGGCCTGCTCGACGTGCCGCTGCCCGCGGCGCACGGCGTCTTCGACGGAGTTGGCTCTAGAGTTTAATACAACGTGAGCATGAAGTGAAGGAGGATGAGAAAATGCAGAAAGAACCTTGGGCGAGTACTGAGGTTCTTCACGGCGCTCGGCTCTAGTCTCGCGCGGTTGCGGTTGAAGCTGTCGATAGCCGAAATCGCAGATGTGCCTACTATACGGTGCTCGCCATCGCTGTAGTCCGTGGCCATGCAGAACACCTCAGGTAGGGTCTGTAAAAATCGAATATGAAGAATATAAGCAACACGACGCAAAAAGGACAAAACAGCACGAACTCACCTGGATCTTCGCAGCGATACTAAGCGGCAGCACCCGATTAGCCATCTGCAGCACCTCACCCATCAGCAATGTAGCTTTGCGCGAGAGATTAGAGCCAGTAGTTGACTCCTCCAGCATCGACGTCAATGCCTGGCAAGAGTGAAAAAAATCAGATAAGACCCCATTATGACACCGTTGAACTGGTCCTACATCGCACAGTCCAGAATTGGATAATACCACCACCAATAGCCCAAGATACTGATCCGTGAGCTTGAGTGTCCGATGTGGTCGGTCGGAGGTGCTATCTGGCTCACGAGGCTGATGAGCAGATGCGTCCCGGGATTTACGATACACTGTCCGTAGTAATTAGCATAGTTTCACAAAAAAGAAACAAGAAATAATGGGGAGAAGAATCTAACGCACTCGTCAAGCGCCGCCCATCTATGAACGTCTGGTACCACTCGGGCGTCTTGATATTGAGGAGGTCGAAGAACATGTCCAGTATGATTTCCTGCGAGAGATAAATATAAAAAGTAAGAAAAAAAACGAGCATGACATACCCGAGTATCGAGCGACGGTATTCGGAGCGTATCAATGAGCGAGCGGATGGCGCGCATGTCGTCCATGCAGAAATACATCAGGCCTCACGCGGATTTTCTCAGTTAGGTAATAGATAGGGGAGGGGAGAAGGGGCTCACCGCTCCAAGTACGCAGCATGAGCTGCACGACTTTCGCGCACCCGCGCATGCGGTCTGCGTGATCCAGGCCTTTGCCGTATGCGTCTGTTATTGCGCTCAAGGCCATCTACTCACACACAAGCACGCATCAGTACCAGTATAAGGTATATAAGAAGGGGCGAAGGAGAGGACACGTACCTCCAAGTCAGTCCCGACGCGGAGGTACGGACGCGTGCGTGGGGAGTCGACGATGTGCAAGAAGGTCGAGGCGAGTATGGGCGCGATCTCGACGGGGCCTTCGCCCAGGACGTGGAGGAGGAAGTGGATCCCACCGGTGCGTGCGACGAGATCGATGTCAATCAGCACTGCAACAATAAAGAGGCGGTGAATGGACAGGGAGATAGTAAAGGGAGAAAAGTGCGTACGGATCTCCGACAGCGTCTGTATACAGATCGGCCTAAACGGGTCCTCCGCGTGCTCCGCGATAGCAATAACGGCGCGCATAACGGCCTCTGAGAGCGGGACGCGCGCAGTGCCGCCCGCCGTTGCGGGGCGCGCGGTGCCGATCTCGACCATGGTGCGGATGAGCTTGATCACCTGCTCTTTTTCGACAGCGTGCTTGTTGTCCCGGCTTAGAGACCTGCGAGCGGGGGGAAAGGGGGATGAGTGAAGAGGAGGGGGGGTGAGTGAAAAGGGAAGGGAGAAAGGCGTACTTGACCATGTACCAGTCCACGGCCTGCCCCAGGCGCGCGACGGACTCGGCGTCGACGAGCGCGTGCCGGATGAGCCGGTACGCTGCCGCGCGGGACTGCTTGGAGCAGTGGTCTGCCAGCCCTGGGATCACACTGCGCGCAACACCCCGCCACACATCAGCCTACGGACACAGTGATGTGGAGAGGCGGGCGCTTACGCTTGGAGGACGTCCCCGATGTGCAGCTCGTACCGCACGCGCAGGTTGCGTCGGAGGATGTCGATGAGCTGCGTCATGGCGTCAATGCGATGGCGGTCGACGTCTGCGGGGCTTGGGGGCTGGGCCGCGGCAGGAGAGGAGGCGGAGGTGGAGGTGGAGGCGCTGGTGGCGGGGGCAGTGGAGGAGAGCGGCGTGGAGGGCGGACGCGCGAGGGCGGTGAGCTCCTTGATGCACCCGATGGCGCTGTTCAGCACAGTGCGGAAGTCGTCCCCGCCTAGCACGCGTGATCCGTTAGAGATTGAAGTAATTATGCAATAGCGCGCTCACCTCGGTCGTCGCCGTCCTTCGTTGCCCGCGCAGAAAGGGTCCCCGGAGGCCCCTTCCGTCTACCACCACCATTACCACCGCCATTTGTGCTCCCATTCGCCAGCGGGGTGCGCATTCGCGCAGTCTCTTGTATTCGCACCGTTGGTGCGCAGTCACAAAAGTAGACGAAGCACACGACTCACGTAGTTCGATGCGCATGGTGATGGCATTGATTTTGCTGCGGGCCATCTCGAGCTCAGACTCGACCTTTTGGCGCGCGGGGTTCTGTGCACACAAGGGGGTTATGATAAGGGAACGAGTAGGATGGTGGGGGGACTGACAGCGAGCTGCATGCTAAGCAGGGTCTCTGCGCCTTCCTTGATGCGGATTTCCACTGCAAGCTGCGCCTTGAGGGCCTCCAGCTGCGGGGAAGAGGTCGACATGGAGTAAGATGGAGACGGGTGAAGCATACCTGGTCAGCGGGGTCCATGGCATCAAACTCGGGAGGAAATGGGTCATAGTTAGGAGCGGAATCGACGAGGGTGGACGCGGAGGAGAAGACGGAGGAGGGCACACCGGACGCGCCGGGAACAGCGAGGTGCGTAGGCATTGGCCGACGCGTCGAGGGGAGTAGAGCGCAGTGCCAGTGGAGGAGGGAAACGTGGGGAGCTGTGAGGCGGGGTAAGCCGAGTCGGCTGGCCGACGCATCGATCCGTGCCCGCCACGTGCGCGTCCTCGCCGCCGGTTCATCTAAATTGGGACGACGCGCACCTGACCCTAACCACCATGGCCTCCGCTCCCCTGCCGCCCCTCCTCGTCCCCCTCCATGTCGCGTATATCAAGAACCTCGGCGCCAGCACTGATGTCCTCGCGTACCATCTTACAGCGCATCTTCGCATGAACGCCGTCTACTGGGGCCTCACTGCTCTTGCCATCATGGGGCATCAAGACGCTCTGAACAGAGACGAGATGGTCGAGTTTGTCATGAGCTGCTGGGACGACGAGGCAGGTTTGCCATGTGTCTTCCCTAATTGTCTGCCCTGTACTCACCATGTCCTCAGGTGCCTTCGGCGCGCACCCCGACCATGATGCACACCTCCTCTCTACGCTGAGCGCGATCCAGGTCCTCATAATGCAAGACGCCCTCGACCGCGTCGACGTCCCGCGCGTCGTCAAATGTACGTCCTCTCCCTCCCCATCTCACTCCTACCTCACAACCTCCCCCCAGTCATCCTCTCCCTCCAGCAGCCCTCCGGCGTCTTCGCCGGCGACTCCTTCGGCGAAGTCGACGCGCGCTTCCTCTACTGCGCCGTCAACGCCCTCTCCCTCCTCGGCCACCTACACGCGCTAGACGTCGAAAAGACCGTCGGCTACATCGTGCGCTGCAGGAACTATGACGGTGGCTTCGGGAGCTGCGTTGGGGCGGAGAGCCATGCTGCAATGGGTACGCGTGGTCCCCTTCCTGTATCTCATAGGTGATATCTTATTTTGTGCTGCGGCGCAGTATTCGTGTGTGTGGCGGCGCTAGCGATTCTTGACAAGCTAGATGAGGTCGACGTGGAGACACTTGCGTGGTGGCTCAGCGAGCGGCAGCTGCCTAATGGCGGACTCAACGGCCGGCCAGAGAAGCTCGAAGACGTGCGTCTCGTTCCCTTGTCTCATCGCCTCTCATGCTTATGTCTCAATTCGTTCTCATATAGGTATGCTACAGCTTCTGGGTCCTCTCTGCCCTCTCAATACTAAACAAGGTAGACTGGATCGACGCAGATAAACTCTCGTCCTTCATCCTCTCCGCCCAGGTTCTTCCTTCTTTTCTCTTCACTCTCGCGTAGTACTAATCATTCACCTCCCCTAGGATCCAGAGAACGGCGGCATCGCGGACCGTCCAGGGGACATGGCGGATGTCTTTCACACCAACTTCGGCGTCGCCGGTGCGTAATCCCCTCCCCAAATGCACATCCGAACTCACCCCCACCCCTAGGTCTCTCCATCCTCGGCTACCCCGACCTCGCCGACCTCGATCCAGTGTACTGCATGCCCGCCGACCTCATCGAGAAGCGCGGGCTGCGCAAAGCATGGAAGGCGCTCCCCCGGCGCACCAAATAACCCTTTCCTTTTCGCTCTTTCTTCCATACTCCGTTATTTGTGTACTTACTATGACGAAGAATAAATATTATTTGCAACGTCGAGCCTAGCTTGAAGTGTCGTATAATGCCCCGCTTGCTGCGTCTCTCCTTCTCTGCATCCCCTTCCTCCCCCACGTTTACATCCTCCCCTTCTCGCCCTTCAACCCCCTTTCGATGCTTATATCTCATCCCCCCCACAGGTCTGTTGCAGCTTCTACATTCTCTCCGCCCTACAAATACTAAACAAAATTGACTAGATCGACGTAGACAAGCTATTATCCTTCACCCTCTCCTGGGTCTGCTCTTCTCTCTTCACCCTCATCTGGTACTAACATCCTACCATCCTAGGATCCAGAGAATACTGACAAGTAATAAACATTATTTTGCAACGCCGGGCGCAGCCTGAAGCACCCGGCAGGTCCTAGGATCCATCCCCGAAGCATCACTTGCTCGGTGCCCTTTGGACAACGTCACGTAAAAAAAATCATCTCACCCACGGTCGCGCTCAAGGCACGTATAGCGTGCTCTGCTCTTGGGATGCGGGCCTCGGGGATCCTCCATAGCATCTCCTAGAACCACCAATTTCCAAATAATTAAAATCATTGAATATAGGCGAGATATACGTAGCAGATTTTTCCTCTTCTTTATAAACGTGTGAAGTCGCTAAAGTCGCCTGGGCTCGGCCTTGAATATTGAATCTCGATACATCCCCTGAACATCGCACACCTTGGAGAAAGAATCCTCGGGACCCGTCGGGCAGCAGGATAAGACCTCAAAATGGACCTAGGCGAATCATAACGGGTTTTATTTCCCCGTTCTTTGTAAATGCGTGTGCTTATCACAGTCTACCGCTCCTTCAGACTGACATCTCGGTATATCCCTTGAACCTCGCCAAGGAGGAGAAAAAGGAGGAGGAGGAAGAGTCCATCTGGCTTCGAGACCTTCCTACCAAGTGCATAGGATAATGAACACCCCGGAAGTTGGACATGGCATACACTGAGGGGTGTTGAAGGTTTGAAATAAGAAAAATACTGACATTCACTCTGGGAAGACTATCCCGTTGAGCCATAGCAGGTCTTTTCTTTCTCTGTTCTTTCATTATGGGCACGGGATGACCTTCTCGACGCGAGTCCAGATAGAAAATATATCAATTATCTAGAGGTAAGGACGAGCGTACATCGGGATGCGGAAGCCAGATCAGGGTAAAAAGGCTGTTAGGGTAAATTGATATGGCTTCCGCATTCCGATGTACGCTCTTCCTGCTCATTGCCTTGGCGCACCTTTCCAGAAAAGGGCGCCGATATGCGCCCCGGACGTCCCGAGAATATACGCTCAGGCCTCCGAGCCCGGCATAAACAAACGACTCAGAGACTCAGAGTCAGACCTAGACTCCGCCGCCCAGTGCCCGAAGGCGTAAATTGAACGATTTCACTGATTCCACACTGTGTATCTAATATGCCGGGCCTCGGCTATCCCTAGGTACATACATGGGACCTGAGACGGCGCCGGCAAAATGGTCCTCTTCCTCATCTTGGAGACGAGGATAAAAAAAATTCGATAATGGCCCCCTCCCTTGGGTTCCTCCCCCCGCACGCCCCTGTCTCAACTCTTCCCCCGTGAATGCGAATTTCCAAGAGCCTGGCCCATGTAAAAGGAAACGGCGCGCACGTAACGCGCGTTCTTGGGTTGGACCCCATCTTTCGCCATGTCGTTGTCCAGCTCGGAAATGCAGGAAGTTTACTATCAGCTTTCACCATGGGTGGGTAGTGCTCTTTTCTATTTTTTTACTTCCGGTGCACTGGCACATTGCTAAAGGGTGGTTGGCGTAGATAATTGGCGCATTTGGAGATATTCTGCTGCAAGGGCTGCTGTTTTGCCAGGTGAGTTCTATCCCCACTAGAAAGCGAGCGATTATTAGACTAAAAGTTTGGTTCCCTTTCTTCAGTTCGCGCATTACATTGAATGGCACTGGAGTGACAAGCTGTCTATGCGCCTGCAGGTCGTGTTCTTGATGTTAATCACTGGTCTAAAATCTATGCACTGCTTGTGGGTCATCCCTGTTATCAATCCTCATCCTGAAATTATCTAACGCCTAATATGCTACAGCGCAGCCATCTGGTTGATATTCGTCAAGCATTTCACAGACTTGCAGGGCGCCCTGACAGTTGGGTATACCGCTTGGTGGTACCAGTCTAATACTATAATGGTGCGTCCGGCTTAATGGCGACGAGCTACCTTTGGCGCATTGCGTTGTTGCTCATCCTCTTCCCTGAGTACATAGGTTGCCTCTATCGGGGCTTACGTGCAGGTTTATCTCTGTCGTCGACTTTTTGCCGTTTCAAAGGGGAATTGGCTTGTGCTCGGGCCTATCATAGTCGTGCTCTTAGCTTCATACGTGACAGTATGCATTGCCGTAAGTGAATGCTCTGTCTCTCCTTCACGGCCTACTTGATTCATTTTACTGCTACGCAGACCAATCTTACTGTCGCACGCCTCATCAAGGATCCTATCAAAATTGGCCCCATCGTTGGCATCTGGAGTACGTCCGCCTATAAACATTTCTCGTCGTATCCTGAATTAACACGGGGAATAGATGCATGCCATTTTGGCTTGGTGTTCGGTGGGGTTTGCCTTGCCCTTTTTCTTACAATTTACTGATAGTATTTTACTTGAAAGCTGGCGACTTATTGATCACAGCCTCTACTACATACTTCCTTCTGAAAACGAAGAAGGATGTACTACCCCAGTCAGCATTCTCATAAGCAGCCATTATTTGTTTCTTCTGACTCCATAAATATGCAGAACAAATGGTATTATCACTGCCCTTGCACGCCTTACGATTCAAAGTGCAGCTCCTGCTTCTGTTTGGTGAGGCACCTTAGCTTTCGGACCTGTTCGGGAGGCTTACTCTTAACGACAGCGCCCTACTCAATCTTATACTAGTCCTCATTCAAATTGGGCCAAGGGGGGAGGGTAAGCTCTTCTCGACGGCTTGCAGTCTGATCCTGCCCAAGCTGTATGCATTCTCCATGATGTGGACCCTGAATGCACGGCATTCTATTCGCAATAACAGCTCCAGAGGAGAGGACTCTACTACCCGAAGGGTTTGTGCCGATGCTTGGTTTCATTGCATATTTTGACTCGTTTCGTCTTAGCGCGAGAACATGGAAATGAAGACATACCCTGGTACTAATATTCAAGTTCAAACACATGTAGAAACCACTCGGGAGATCGACGTAAGTCAATCCTTTCTCTATTCTTTAGCGCAAAATGTAACAGGAGCTTCATAGGTGCGCTTCGATGAGCGAACTCATGATGAGAGTAAGGCGGAACAAGAGGATGACTTCAAGATGAAGGCCTCTGTATAGATCTATGTATTACGGCTTTCAGCAAATTGTCGTGCTTGCCAATTCGTATGGCAGGTAGCAACACACTCTGTTCTTTCAGAACTCCCTAATTACATTCAATGCACTGCTATTGGTAATTTATCATTTGTTGTATGTTGTAATCGTGAATATTGGCCACATAAATTCAGTAGCGTCGTGGCAACCCTTACGTTCGTAATCGGATGGAGCTATAGTTGCATTACGAATCGGTAATATTCGCTCAGGCCATTGCTTATTCTAGAAGAGTGCTCTCGACATGATGAATTCGTGCGTATACGACTCTCAGTATACCTTGGTTTTCAAATGCCTGTCTCTCTGAGTCACTCTACATGCAGCGAGACTCCGGAGAGTTATTTTCCAAATTTCTGGGCAAAATAATCATGGACAGATTGGATTCACATAAGTCTGGTTATAGCTTACATGTCCACATTTAGAAATACCATTAATGTCACGTATAATCTTCCACCTTTCCAAGCTTTTTCTAGTCTACGGACCGGCTAGTTAGTGCAAAGAAAGGCAGGCATATCCCCTATAGCTTTCACAGAAGGTCTCGGGAACGCTCTCTCTACTTTGTATTTGAAATCTGGAACCGTACTTGTTGGTGGCAATCGAGTTATTTTTCTGTTTATATTTTTCTAGGACATGGTCGAAGTTCAAGCAATAGTTATCCAGCTTCACTGTGGACCTTGACTTCATATTTCCATACTTCGTCGAAGAAAACCATGCTCTATTCTTGCCCCGTGTACGCACTTTGTAAGATCCGTCGGGGCCTATTGGAATAGCATCAGTGACCTCCATATAGCCAGTTACCCGACAGCTGGAAGGAATAGGATCCGAGGCAATAGATATCCGACTCGTACCCAAGTTTTATCCAAACTGCTCCAACGAAGCAGAGGTCGCCGCCCAGAATGGCACGAAATTATATTTCAGTGCCTCGGCCTGCTCTCCTGGGCTTCGCGCGCCTTCTGACAATGTGCCAATAGAGTCAACGATACGATAAGGGGTGGAATCTGAGCGGAGAAGCCAAAAATACCACAGCTCCTGCTTCCATGTGCTAGATACTCTTAGAGAAGTTGCTTGGCTTAGCTTGGTGATTCCGATGGCACATTCGAAGAGGTTCGAAGTTCAAGAATACTCCGACTCGTTCTCATCCTACCAAAAGCACCCTGACACACGCTGGCGATGGGAGTATGAAGAACGGATGCGGCGGATCGTGCATCATCTATGCGCCGTCTGACCATGTGCTGAGGAGCCTATCACGAACGAATTAGTCTTTTTGTCTGGGAGCTCACACATAAATACGGGCCCAAGTGCGCTTGAAAGAATGGGCACGAAGCACAAAAATGGCCCCTGCTCAGACGTTGAATAGTCCTACTGTTACTCCCTCCAATGGTCAGAAATACGACGTTCATGAGAACTATGAAGGTAGCTACCGGTTTGCACCCATCGAGGAGGCACAAGTCTCCCGAGCCATGATCAAAAGGTGCGTTAATAGTCGTGTTGCATGATTCAAGTAGTCATTAACGATGGCTCAGATACTTCAACACCATGTACGAGAGAGCAGTTTCCGACGTCGTCATTGTCGGAGCAGGAAGTGCAGGATTATCCTGCGCCTATCACCTCGCGAACACCCGTCCAGATGTTTGTTAATCGATTAAAAGTGCAAGGGAAAAAATTTTAACACATTGAAATCTCTAGTTGAAGATCACCATCGTTGAAGCCAATGTTGCGCCTGGTGGAGGTGCATGGCTCGGTGGACAGCTGATGACACCAATGGCAAGTAATCACACTGATTAGTCGACGACCGCATACTTACCTATTGAATTGAAAGGTCATTCGAAAGCCCGCGGATCGCTTTTTGCGCGAGCTGGGTGTCGATTATGAGGATGAAGGTCCCTTTGTCGTCGTTAAACACGCCGCCCTGTTTACATCCACATTGCTGTCGCGTGTCCTTGCAATGCCCAATGTTGTTCTGATGAACGCTACCGCTGTCGAAGACCTCATCATCCACGAGGACTTCCAAGGGAAGCAACGAGTGGCCGGTGTTGTAACCAACTGGACTCTTGTGGCTCTTAACCACGACACCCAGTCTTGCATGGACCCCAACACAATCACTGCACCGGTGATTATTTCGGCCACCGGACACGACGGACCCATGGGTGCGTTCTCCGCGAAGCGTCTCGTCAGTGCCGGCCTCCTTAAAGAGTTGGGAAACATGCGTGGTCTGGATATGAACCGCGCGGAGCCTGCCATCGTTAATGGGACCCGTGAAGTTGCCCCTGGTCTCATCATGACAGGTCAGCCTTTTGGAAAAATATAGTGCTGAAAATTCTCTGACAATATTATTGGTCAGGTATGGAGCTTTCGGAACACGATGGCTCTAACCGTATGGGTCCTACCTTTGGTGCCATGATAGGAAGCGGCATCAAGGCAGCTCACGAAGCCATCCGACTTTTGGATTCGTCTGAGATTCGGAACGGGAAAGTCATTGCATGATCCTGGGACAGCAAAAAACGAGACGTCCAAATCAGATCATGTATTTATAACATCGAAGAAATATCATATTGGCAATACACATGCCTTGAATCTAGCAATACTGTACTAAGCGACTTGACAGCTTCAGTCCGTCCTAAATACTAAAGTTTATCCGAGTCAGTACAGGTTATTTGAAGGCGAAGATACCCGACATTGACAAAGAGTTAGATAGGTGTGGATTGAATCTTGTTGTTATCTGTTGCTGGGCATATGTTGGAATCTGAATAGTCGAGGCTCGATGAATGAACAATGAAGAGGTTAAAGTTGAACAAGTTGGAGTCGCCGCTCGGGCTCAGATCGCGTCACGCGTTGTTTGGTGTAACGATCCGGACTTTTCCCGCATGCGACGGGCGCCGTCGCATATCACTTTCCTTTCGTTTACTTAGTTCTTC